>QNTS01004174.1:0-30250 GCA_003317085.1 Hucho hucho | reverse complement strand
TGCCTCGCCTGGTTCACCAACTACTTTGCAGACAGAGTTCAGTGTGTTAAATCGGAGGGCCTGTTGTCCGGACCTCTGGCAGTCTCTATGGGGGTTCCACAGGGTTCAATTCTCGGGCCGACTCTTTTCTCTGTATATATCAATGATGTCGCTCTTGCTGCGGGTGATTCCCTGATCCACCTCTATGCAGACGACACCATTCTGTATACTTCTGGCCCTTCTTTGGACACTGTGTTAACTAACCTCCAAACGAGCTTCAATGCCATACAACACTCCTTCCGTGGCCTCCAACTGCTCTTAAACGCTAGTAAAACCAAATGCATGCTTTTCAACCGTTCGCTGCCTGCACCCGCCCGCCCGACTAGCATCACTACCCTGGACGGCTCTGACCTAGAATATGTGGACAACTACAAATACCTAGGTGTCTGGCTAGACTGTAAACTCTCCTTCCAGACTCACATTAAACATCTCCAATCCAAAATCAAATCTAGAATCGGCTTTCTATTTCGCAACAAAGCCTCCTTCACTCACGCCGCCAAACTTGCCCTAGTAAAACTGACTATCCTACCTATCCTCGACTTCGGCGATGTCATCTACAAAACAGCTTCCAATACTCTACTCAGCAAACTGGATGCAGTCTATCACAGTGCCATCCGCTTTGTCACCAAAGCCCCTTATACCACCCACCACTGCGACCTGTATGCTCTAGTCGGCTGGCCCTCGCTACATACTCGTCGCCATACCCACTGGCTCCAGGTCATCTACAAGTCCCTGCTAGGTAAAGCCCCGCCTTATCTCAGCTCGCTGGTAACCATAGCAGCACCAACCCGTAGCACGCGCTCCAGCAGGTATATCTCCCTGGTCTCCCCCAAAGCCAATTCCTCCTTTGGCCACCTTTCCTTCCAGTTCTCTGCTGCCAATGACTGGAACAAACTACAAAAATCACTGAAACTGGAGACACTTATCTCCCTCACTAGCTTTAAGCACCAGCTGTCAGAGCAGCTCACAGATCACTGCACCTGTACATAGCCATCTGTTAATAGCCCAACCAACTAACTCATCCCCTACCCTATTCATTTATTTATCTTGCTCCTTTGCACCCCAGTATTATTACTTTGCACATTCTTTTACTGCACGTCTACCATTCCAGTGTTAAACTGCTATATTGTAATTACTTCGCCACCATGGCCTATTTATTGCCTTACGTTCCTTATCTTACCTCATTTGCACACATTGTATATAGATTAGTTTTTTTCTACTGTATTATTGACTGTATGTTTGTTTACTCCAATGTGTAACTCTGTGTTGTTGTATGTGTCGAACTGCTTTGCTTTATCTTGGCCAGGTCGTAGTTGTAAATGAGAACTTGTTCTCAACTTGCCTACCTGGTTAAATAAAGGTGAAATCAAAATAAAATAAATAAAAAATATTTTCATGTTTTTATCATCTTTGTACTGTGTACTTGAGCTTGTGTCCTCAAAAGTGACTACACTGCAGCACTTTATAAAAACAATTACCAGAAAGGTGAGATTTTAATCTTTCTGGAATTATAAGCATTACTAGGTATTGTTTATGGCTCAGAGAAAGAGATTTTGCAATGTAATGTTAAAATTTAGATTTCCACCTAAAGAGATTTTAACATTACATTGCAAAATCTATTACTCTGAGCAATTGTATTAGCATAAATCAATATTATTTCCCTTTTTTTGTTGCATACAATATACAGTAGCTCAGTATTTGAATTAGTTATTTTATACAGTCCTTTTGGCTCATCTTTATCAAGGATGTCAATCATTTCGGACCCCACTGTATAGCATCTATTAGCATGTCCCATGGGCAGGCAAGGACAAACATGTCGTACCTGTCAAATAATTCTCATTGGGTTGGGCATCTTAAACCAATATGCTTTCACTGGCCAATGGTCACCCTGAATTTGGCATTCAAATTTCAGTGTTTTTTTTGCCAAATATCTGCTTCATGTGCCCATCTTCCCCTCTAACTGACTTGGAGGGATCCTGAGTAGTGCAGCGGTCTAGGGCACTGCATCGCAGAGCTAGAGGTGTCACTACAGACCCGGGTTTGATCCCGGGGTGTATCACAACCGGCCGTGATCGTGAGTCGGTGCACAATTGGCGCAGCGTCGTCTGGGTTAGGGGAGGGTTAGGCTGGGGTAGGCCGTCATTGTAAATAAGAATATGTTTTGAACTGACTTGCCTAGTTAAATAAAGGTAAAAAAAAATAATAATAACTGATAGGGTTGTTTATTATCAATGGGCAATATGCTTTGAATGTGGAATACTTGCTCTATGTACCAATCATTTCACATTCCTGACCCTTTCATGAATGCCAGAACAAGGCAATGAAAAACCACTGTGTGTAAACTCACATTCACAATCAAGCCTACAATACACAACACAATCCCACCTATATCGATCACATCCCCTGCCAATTTGGGATGCCACCATCCCCCACTGTTACCACCCCATCACCCACCTTTCTAATTCCACTCGGGTATATAAACCTTCCATCCGTTCCGTCGTGCCACTTTAATCACTAATTAAAGAGGCAGTAAGATGGAGTCCGTAGAGCACCAATAGTAGGGGGAGACAGATGGGACATTACCCAGCTTTAAACTGTCAATATAAAAGCTAATTTAAAACCCAATGCATTTCCCCTTGCTTTCGGTGCACATTTGGTTCCGAATTGCTGAATTGGCAACGCATGTACAAATGGACAGTATTCATTAGTGCACACTGTAGCAAACCATAGCAAAACATTTTGTGATGAAAACAAGGGTTTTGTTATTGGACATGTTAAGGTTAGTCCCTTCTGCCTGTTTCGGGCCAATTCGTTTCCATTTGGTTCCTAGTGAATACACCTATGTTCTCCTCAAACAAGCGCAGTTGGCTCAGAGAATGAAAACGTGATTGTTCCACCTCGGGTAGATCTGCCCCTGCGGCATTCCTACAATATTTCTTCTTTGTTTTTTGTTTTAGTTTGTTTTAAAGGCAGTAATTAGGTTGTAGAGGGGGTTTCAGTCAGAATCTGTTCAACCTGTTTGGCATCTGACTGTTGAGCTGTCAGAAAGATACACACATCCTCTTATGCAGAATCTAAATAAATTACAATTTTGTTGTTAAAATCAAGTACAGTGCTCATTTGTGTAGGTGTATTTGTACAGTACAGGTGTTTAGAAACTTTTCAAGTCAAAAGGTGCATTTTATGCATTGGTGAATTTCATCAGGTGACAACAATGATTATGGACTTGCCATTGTTGTATCACATGCAATAAAGATTAATCTTAAGCACTTTCACTTTCTCTACACTGCTATAACTTTTTGTCCAGACCCAGTGCTATATTTCAATGTGAATAGAATTTCTCTCCTTGAATGTAAATATCATCCCAATTATCCCAATTTAGTTTCCTAACACAGGGTTGACTTGTGAAACCCTGTACTAACTAAAGGGCCTGTTTTCATATCCTGTTTTACCACATCGCTACCTTCAAAAGGAATGCTGCTACTGTATACTTTAGTACTGTATACTTTATCATTTGGAACAAAGCTTTGAGCATACGGAAGATTATTTTGACCCATAGATATCAACACTTCTAAGTACATTTTTTATGGTGTAATTGGTTTTTAAGTGGAGTCCGGGCTATCGCAGAAATGATCTGTCAAATAGCCAGATAGACATGTTACCTTATTATTGGAAAGTCTTCATTCACTTTCAGCACATCTGAAATTCAAAATAAGAAGCTGAAAAATGTTCTTGGTCTGACAACCTGTGCCAAAGCACAACTGAATGATACATAGTGAATTTGTGATAACCAGTGTGCATGTTTGAATTAGGGAGATTCTTCGTGTGAATTATGTTTTGTCCTCAAATACACTGGTAACATGTGTGAGTGCATCACTTGTCAAGAATATATGCACAATTCACAGTTTAGATAAGCACCAATCATTCATTGATGTCAATTGGAGTCTGTGAAATACTGCCCATACAAAATGACCAAACATTACTCAGAAACGTGCATTCCAAATGTTCACCCCTCCCCTCACCAATGGCCTCTCTTCCCTCCCAGTGCCAGTGCAGCAGGCCTGGCGTTGGTTGGCGTTGGCAGCCCTTAGCAGTGACAAAATGAGCAAGGTTACGAGGCATGCCTAGACAAAGGGGAGCTGTAGCTGAAACCTGAATTCTCGCCCCGCCATCCGAGAAAATCCAAGAGGGAACGTTTTAACTCTCCTGAGTTGGCAACCAGCCAGAATCACTCTTGTTACGGTTGTCCAGGTCTTCGCCACAGAGAGGTAATGGGTCTTTAAGGGTTGACTAGACAACATCACTCTTGGCCTACTTTCCCCTGTAATTTATTGGATTGATGATCTACTTTATTTTCTCAAATTAAAACAACATACAATGCAATATATTATGTACAGTACAGGTAGTATCCAGTTCATGATGTTGGATATTGATGTTGAAAATATATGATGCCAAACATATAACATGTCCAAACATTTTACTGGAGAATGGGATAACTCGAGGAGGAAGAGGATGAATGGGATAACTTGAGGAGGAAGGGGATGAATGGGATAACTTGAGGAGGAAGAGGATGAATGGGATAACTTGAGGAGGAAGAGGATGAATGGGATAACTTGAGGAGGAAGAGGATGAATGGGATACTTGAGGAAGAAGAGGATGAATGGGATAACTTGAGGAGGAAGGGGATGAATGGGATAACTTGAGGAGGAAGAGGATGAATGGGATAACTTGAGGAGGAAGAGGATGAATGGGATAACTTGAGGAAGAAGATGCAGTCTTTTTTGGCACGTGTCACAGCACAGCACAGCGTGCCTCACTCACCTGGGTCACAATCTGTGAGAGAAAAAACATTTTATTTTCCTGTTGATGATGGCATTTGTTATTTCAATGTAATGCAGTAAAATACATTTCCCCAGGCAGGTGCAACATGCTGTGCTGTGATGAGTATCAAAAAAAGTATCTAATGATGAACACAAGAAAGAAAAAACATTACGGAGCCTAGCCATAAAACACTTTATCCCCCTCCCAGGGGTTCAACACATTCCGTTAAGAAGTGGTGCAAAGCCACTGTGCATTCCATTTCCCCATATACCACTACGAACATTCGTTATGGCCTCTGTGTCCTCGTAAAACATCAGCCACTTAATATCCAGATGCCAGATTCCACGCTCTGAGACGAACTGGGGGCTTCCACACTGGTAAATTACCCACAGTCTGTTGGGACACACTGTACTGGCATATGGGATGTTAAAGTGTGGCGCGGGTCATAAAAGCGATATCTGCATTATGTTCCTCTAAGGTTAAATAATATTTAGTGAGCAAGAACATGGTTTGGCATGGTTAAATGTGCGTGGTTATTTGGTTGGTTCTTGAATGTAGTTTGAATGTTGCATTTAGGTTGTGTGTTGATTGCGATCAGAGATTTCTACCAGATCCACAGCATGAACTGATTTGTCCGGAGTGTAGGCACCTTGTTGGCTCTGTATCTTACACACAGACACACACACACTCACAAAAGCATGCACACACAGATGTACGCACATGCACACACAGACACACACCCCTACACAGCATCACTTCAGATCTCCAAACTGGTTTTGTTCCCCAACCCTCTTATGGTTCATAAAATGCAATCTTTACAGCTCCCAATTGTCTTCACATTGCAAAGAATGGGTGAACTCAAGGGGACATTCAAACCGGGTGACCAGGTTTCCGGGATCAGTCAAAAACTTCACTTGTAAAATGCAAGATTGGGTTCATGTACTCAACAAAACAATGTACAGTATACATTGTGAAAACAAGGAACTACTCAGTAATAATCTGAGAGCTACAGTTTTAGGATCTTAATTTGAGCCAGTTTGCTACAGCAAGAAAATAATCCTGCAGCAACAGGAAATGTGAATTATTTTGTGGATTAAAGTTAATAAAACATTTGTAGGGGTTGCTACATTATTAGTTTCCTCTGAAATGTCTGTGTAAATTACAGTTATCAGAAGCCTTTTTAAACCTAAAATACACTACAAGTTTTACATTTTCTGCATTTCAGGAAAATTCTCCTGCAACCGGGTTATCAAATTAAGATCCTACATTTGTACAAAGTTACAAAGAGCTAAATATGTAATGTATCTTCGTGCAGATTGCTCAGCAACATATCTGAGTAGACACCACATACAGTACCTGTATCAGGGAAATCAGGGCTGAAAACCTTGAGGATGCCAAACATGCTATGAGATCTAAACAGATCTAGAATAGAGAATTATAGATCAGGGAAAGACAACGATCTGTGGAAAAAGCTTTACTTTACCAAACATTTTGTCACAGTAATTAGAGGGCATGATCTAATGTAGCAATCTGGTAATAAACTAGTAATACCATGCTAATTATAAGTTTGAAATGGACATATGTGGCTAAATCAAAATCTGTGAGCCATTGTAAAAAAGCAATAGTGCCAGCATGTAGGCCTAAATCATAACAATTATAAAGATCTGGGCAAACAGAAAAGTTCAAGATATTGCACTTACATAATCATAAACCCTTTGTGCTAATCACAGAGGTTTTCTGGAAGACAACTCTGTCTCAGTGATCACTAATAAAATAATAGATATAGCAGGGCCGCCTAAGGGGGCCTGGCCCACGCTACCGTACCTCCTTGACTGACCAATATTTAAATATTGATAATTTACTTGACGAGATGTGCGCCAACAGAAAGACGCATCAATCTCAGATAAAGCATTAGAAGGAGCGGAACAGCGCCCCTCTGTCTCTGTATGTTTTTGTCTGCACAAAAATAGTATGGCATGTCATATTATTTCTGGTCAGATACATGGGGCACCATGGGAAAGTTTTGGCTTTCTTGAGTTTCTATTTACCAAATTAACTCAAAGAATATCAGAATATCGATTTTACAACAGTTACTAATTAATTGATTTCCTCTACAGTCTCATTCTGAACGTTGCATAATTAGGGAATCTGCACAAACCCGAGTCTCACCAAGTGAGTCCATACCACAACAATTGAGTTGATTATTTATTTGCTAACAAGCTAAAATACTAAGATACACATACACAAACACACAGTCTAGGCTATTTACTAGAACTTAGTACAATGAAACAGGTCCCTAGCGGGCCAACACAATATGATACGTGTTACACAACATGGGGATTTCAAAAGAGAGAGAAAGAGAGAGTGCAGGAGAGAAAAACACACTTGGGTGCATTTGTCAGCTATGCTTATTTTAACCCTAACCTTGCCCCGAACTGCCGCTCTTATGGGTCAGAATATAATGATGTATTTACGTGCTGAATGTCTCCGATGGGGTGTCTCTGTGTGGACCGGATTCCGACTTCTCTGATGGCGGTCCGTCTTCGGTTACCGGGTGTAACTCTCTGTTTATCCTCACGATGTCAGTGTCCTTTGTCTTAGTGGTCTGTTTCACCCTTGACCTGAAAAGGGGTCTTCGGAGGAGGGCTAATCAGCCGTGGGGATGGTTCCAGCGTGGGAAGGAAAACAGTGTAGACACACGATTCCTTGGAGAGTGGTGACCGGGTGGTCCTGCTTGAATTCACCCCCTTTAGATATAGCTACTCGTCCGTAGCATTGATTGTTAAACGGTTCCTTTGTCTTCTTCAACCTCGTATTGTGTTTTGGGTTTACTGACCACTCAGACCTTGGCTGCAGCTCAGGGTCACTTAGTCTGGTATGTTAATTCTTAACTCACATGTTTTATACCCTTGGGTCAGAAATGGGCGTTTCCGCCTTTAGGGCAATTCTCTGGGCGTAACTAGTTACGAGGCTGGAGGTCTGGATTTTACTCAGATCCAATTTAGACAACTAACTTCACATTTCGTCTTTACAAAAACATTCTCTTTGATTGGGACATTTTCCACACAACGTACAGTATGCAAACCTCAAGTACATACTGTGAAAACTCTTCAAGTTACAATGTTTTCGTTATAACGTCGTCATTTAACTTTTAATAACATAACAAAAACGACATTCATTTTCATATTCCATCTATCGTCACTTCTACCATTTTGGCTGACAAAACATATTGTCCCAAAGTCCATTTATTGCATGGTAATGTTCTGAGGCAGGTTATGCATAGCCCCCCTAACCCCTCACCTCCATACCTATCAATCTTTTCCCCTCTGGTGGGTGTGAAAGATCTCTCTGTAGGTTTGTGGTCCATGTTAACCTGGCCCTAACAGGACAGTCATGACACTATTTTATCACTGACCTCAACCCAGAGTCTCTTAGAGCATTCACAGTCAGTCCACTGACACCCCTATCAGATCACAGCAAAATCACACTCTACTTGAACAGATCTATGCATAATCATGAGGCATCAAAGCCAAAGGAACTGAATAATATTAAGAAATGCTATAGATAGAAGGAAAGTAGTGTGGAAATCTACCAAAAAACTATTAGGCAACAACAAATTCAATCCCTTCTAGACAATTTCCTGGACAAAATGTTTCACTGCAATAGTGAAGGTGTAAACTTGGCAGTAGAAAACCTAAACAGTATATTTGACCTCTCAGCTTTCCTATCAAATCTAAAAATGTCAAGCAGACAACATAAGAAAATTAATAACTGTCACGCCCTGACCTGTATGAGCCTGCTTATGTCTCATTTTGGTTTTGGTCAGGGTGTGAGTTGGGGTGGGCATTCTATGTTCTTTTCTATTTCTATGTTTTGGCTGAGTATGGCTCTCAATCAGGGACAGCTGTCTATCGTTGTCTCTGATTGGGAACCATACTTAAGCAGCCCTTTTTCCCTCCAGTCTTTGTGGGAAGTTGACTCTGTTAGGGTGTATGTTGTGACGACACCATTTGAGCATTGGAGTTTGGGTGAGTTTGGGTGAGTTTGGGTGAGTTTGGGTGAGTTTGGGTGAGTTTGGGTGAGTTTGGGTGAGTTTGGGTGAGTTTGGGTGAGTTTGGGTGAGTTTGGGTGAGTTTGGGAAATAAATGTTTTTCTCAACCCGGCACGCTGCGCCTTGGTCGATTAATGAAGATCATGACAATAACAAATGGTTTGAAGAATGCAAAAACCTAAAAGAAATTGAGAAACTTATCCAACCAAAAACAGAGAGACCGAGAACCTCAGCCTTTGCCTTCAATATGGTGAATCACTAAAACAATACTGAAATATACTACGGAAAAAGAGGGAGCAGCACGTCAGAAGTCAGCTCAATGTAATTGAAGAATGCATAGAATCGAACCACTTCTGGGAAAATTGGAAAACTCTAAACAAACAACACAAAGAGTTATCTATCCAAAATGGAGATGTATGGATAAACCACTTCTCCAATCTTTTTGGCTCTGTAACAAAGATCAAACAGCAAAAACATATGATCAAATACAAATCTTAGAATCACCTATTAATGACTACTAGAATCCATTGGATTCTCCAATTACATTGAATGTATTACAGGACAAAATACAAACCCTCCAATCCAAAAAGGCCTGTGGGGTTGATGGTATCCTAAATGAAACGTTAAAATATACAGTACACAAATTTTAATTGGCTATACTTAAACTCTGTAACATCATCCTCAGCTCTGGCATCTACCCCAATATTTGGAACCAAAGAACGATCACCCCAATCCACAAAAGTTGAGACAAATTTGACCCTAATAAATACTATGGGATATGCGTCAACAGCAACCTTGGGAAAATCATCTGCATTATTATTAACAGCAGACTCGTACATTTCCTCAGTGAAAACAATTTACTGAGCAAATATCAAATTGGCTTTTTACCAAATTACGTTTTCACCCTGCACATACTAATTGACTAACAAACAAACCAAAACAAAGACAAAGACTTCTCATGCTTTGCTGATTTAAAAAAATCCTTCGACTCAATTTGGCATGAGGATCTGCTATACAAATTGATGTAAAGTGGTGTTTGGGGAAAAACACGACATAAAATCCATGTACACAAACAAGTGTGCAGTTAAAATGGGCAAAAAATACACATTTCTTTCCAAACGGCCGGGGGGTGAGACAGAGATGCAGCTTAAGCCCCACCCTCTTCAACATATATATCAATGAATTGGCACTAGAACAGTCTGCAGCACCCGGCCTCACCCTACTAGAATCTAAAGTCAAATGTCTACTGTTTGCTGACGATCTGGTGCTTCTGTCCACAACCATGGAGAGCCTACAGCAGCACCAACGTATATATTCTCCACAGATTCTGTCAGACCTGGGCCCTGACATTAAATCTCAGTAAGACAAAACTTATGGTATTCCAAAAAAGGTCCAGTTGCCAGGACCACAAATTCTATCTAGATACCATTACCCTAGAGAACACAAAAAACTATACATACCTCAGCCTAAACATCAGCGCCACAGGTAACTTCCACAAAGCTGTGAACAATCTGAGAGACAAGGCAAGAAGGGCATATTATGCCATCAAAAAGGAACATAAAATTCCAATTAGGATCTGGCTAAAAATACTTATAGAACTCATTGCCCTTCATGGTTGTGTGAGGTCTGGGGTCCGCTCACCAACCAATAATTCACAAAATGGAACAAACACCAAATTAAGACTGCATGCGAATTCTGCAAAAATATCCTCAGTGTACAACGAAAAACACCAATTAATGCATGCAGAGCAGAATTAGGCTGATACCCGCTAATCATCAATATCCAGAAAATTCTACAACCACATAAAAGGAAGCGATTCCCAAACCTTCCATAACAAAGCCATCACCTACAGAGAAATTAACCTGAATAAGAGCCCCCTAAGCAAGCTGGTCCTGGAGCTCTGTTCACAAACACAAACAGACCCCCTAGAGCCGCAGGACAGCAACACAATTAGACCCAACCAAATCATGAGAAAACAAAAAGATAATTATGCTGTAAGGCTGTAACGTTAAAAAAAATTGGAAAGAGGGAACGGGTCTGAATACTTTCTATAGCTACAGTGCCTTTGGAAAGTATTCAGACCCCTTGACTTTTTCCACATGTTGTTACGGTACAGCCTTGTTCTAAAATTTATTAAATAGTTTTTTCCCTCATCAATCTACACACAATACCAGATAATGACAAAGCAAAAACAGTTTTTTAGAAATGTTTGCTAATTTATAAAAAAGTTAAAACTGAAATATAACATTTACATAAGTATTCAGACCCTTTACTCAGAACTTTCTTGAAGCACCTTTGGTAGAGATTACAGCCTCAAGTCTTCTTGGGTATGATGCTACAAGCTTGGCACACCTGTATTTGGGGAGTTTTTATCTTATTTAATCCATTTTAGAATAAGGCTGTAACGTACCAAATGGGGAAAAAGTCAAGGGGTCTGAATAATTTATGTAGGCACTGTAAAAATAAACATGGATACATCCCAAACTCTTTGTCAGTCGTTGTCATGGCTACCTTTACTATTGTCATGGTGAATAATTTTTTTTATTTTATTATTGGAACAAGGGAGACAAGTTTCGCTCTGCCTTGTTCTCTCACTATGTCCTTTTAAAACGTGTAAATCCCCTCTTTCAATGACACCTGACTACATGACTGCAATTTCCCCATCAACCTTTCTTTCTCTAACTGACAACTATCACAAAGGGAATGCTGTCGGTACAGTTCGAAGTGAACCTAAGACAAACAATGGCGAATCTGACGCAGGCAGATTATTCACAGGTATTGTAAGCGCATCAGGCACCATGTTATATCAGACTAATGATGGAATGCGTGGTATGAGATGCCATGGCAGGGGTGATATAAAAGATTTCCAATATCAAATGTGAACAACTAATGGATGCAAATTATAATCCACTGTAATTGTCCAATGAGAATTGCTGTTTTATTTAATTAGATCCTTGTGAAAACTCATCTCATATTTTGACTATTAATTAACATTACAATTATACAATCACCACAGGTTGAGCCACCTGCTGACACCATGGTAACACCATGAGGTAAATAGTAAAAAGGTAAATGTCTAAAAACATGTTTTCGCTTTGTCATTACGGGGTATTGTGTGTAGATTCATGAGGAAAAAATTTGTAATTAATCAATTGCCTTAATCAACATCCACGGCACCCGTGGAGCAGTTTTTGGGAGATTAACTACCTTGCTCAAGGGCAGCACGGCAGATTTTTCCAGCTTGCCGATTCAAACCAGCGACCTTTCAGTTACTGACTCAACACTCTAAATCGCTAGGCTATCCACCTCACTCTCAGAAATACGTAGTACTGATAGCTTTTACTCAGTTAAATTTAACAAATAACATTTTTAATAAAGAACTGTACACCTGATAAATTTTTGACATCAATATTTTTAAAAGTTTTTACAAAAGTATTCAATACAATACAGATTTTTATGTTAAACATACTTGAAATGTTTGTCATTTAAGAGATGCTCTTATCCAGAGTGACTTACAGTAAGTGTATTAATCTTACAATAGCTAGGTGAGACAACCACATATCACAGTCAAATATACAAGATACAAACATTACATTCCAGCTAAATTATGGGATATATAGCATTTAGCAAAAAAACACATTTTCACACACATCTCAAATCTATGAATTAGAAATCTGAGAACCGTAGTATTTTACACATACATGAAGGTAGTCTACCCATACACTCTTAGAACCAAAAATAGTTTCATATATGGCACCCCTAAAGGTTCTAGAACCAAAATTGGTTCCATGTAGAATCCTATATGGAACCTAAGAGTTCTATATGGAACCAGTTTTGGTTCAGTGAAGAAGAACCCCTGAGGTTCTGATCATAGAACCTTGTAAAATGGTTCTATATAGAACCTTTAGGGGTGTCATATATGAAGCAAGCAATAGAACCCTTTTTGGTTCTATCCAGAACCTTTTCTTTAAGAACATAAGCAATCATTTCTGATGAGAAAAATGTGAGAAATTTGTGGATATAGCGTTTTGGAAATAAACTCTTCAAATGCAGAAAGGATACACTAATTTTCTGCGCAACAGTTTGTAAGGTGTCAACCATGATCGCCTCATTAAATCCTTTCTAATAGTCTACCTCACTTATGGGAACATACTGTATGTGTGTATCTTGTCTGAATTTGAGATAATGGTGATAGACACATTTGACAGTCGATGAACCCAGCCTGGTCTCATAGACTAGACGTAACATTGTACATGTAAATCCAGGACACTCAAAAGAGTATGATACGGTATGGTTACATAAGACAGATGGTTACTAAAGGCAAAGTATGAAAAGGGTGATGGACATTCACAAATGAATATATCCCATACAAAACGTATCATACTAAATGGAGTGTCTCGGATTTACATACAGGATAATCCTAAATGCTCTGAGACCAGGTTGGTGAACCAAATCCTATAATGATTATTCACGTTGCCAGACAGAAGTAGGTTCTCCCTCACAAACATTCTAGGACTACAGCTAGACCCACACGAGTTTAGCTGAAGCATACAGGTGTGTCCTCTCTGGCTTTAGACCGGTTGGACAGGTAAACAGAAGGCGACCTTGGAATGCCCCTGCCCGCGTGAATGGACCTAGGCTTGACTGGTCGGACCGGTAAGAGCTTCATTCCTTACCGGATCATCAGACCTGTTTGAGCAGTCAACCACCAAGTTGTATAGATAAATAGAGCACCTTGTTGGTGAGAGGCACAGTCAGGATTTGAGTGCTGGAACTCACTGTCTCCAGACGAAGGCGAAGGTAACAAATCTGTACTTTAGAAAACCTGGATTTGCATTCAAGATATTTTTCCTCTTTTTTTGTGCCTGAAGAACATGAATGATTGTACCTCTTTGGTCCAGTGGTTCTTGACAGTTCAACAGTCTTTACCGAAATTGTGAAATGTTTAGGACCACTCGATCAGCGCAAGGGAACTTTCTACCCCAGCCGTTGAACTTTCGTCACTCCAAAAAAAGGACGTTTCCAAAGACCAACGGGACAACAGAGGTAGACTGCTGTATAGGCAGTGAAGTTTATTGACACTGTCCACAATAACATGTTCGTTGGTTTATGATCGCAATAGTAACTGTTTAAGACGTGCTACAATTATTTGCAAATGCATTATCAGAATAGGTTAGGACGTTTTTTTGTATGGGCCTCTAGCGGTAGGTACACATTCTATTTATTTTCCCCATGCTAGAGTAGGCCTATTTGTATAGGAACATAATGTATGCTTGTGAATGTTTATATTTATTGATTTAAAACATACATTTAACTATTGTAAAGTGAATTGTTGTGTATTTTCTAAATAAATGTAAAAAAAATCGGTCAATAAGCCTAAAATGACTTTTTTTTGCTATTATTGCATGGTTGAAGCAAAATGAGATGTCTTGTCTGTCTCTCACCCTTTTCCTTTTACCCATTTCATCTCTTTGCAAGGTAATACAACATTGCATCAATAGCCTACAACATGAATCTATGTTGTCCAAGCCTCTGGGCCTCTTAAAGAAACCTTGTGTCCACATGAGCCTTTCTGACACAACAAAGGCTTCATTTTTTTTTATATAAACAAGTGAATTCCCCTTTCATGTCAATGGGTTAAACAGGCCTTTCTGGATCATTTCTAGTTACCACAGCCACAAAGTAATATACCCCACCTATTTCTACAATTTGATTTTAAACCATTTTCTACCAGACACTCTTATCCAGTGTGACTTACAGTATTGAGTGGATACATTTTTGTACTTTTTTTCCATAGTGGCACCCCATGGGAATCAAACTCACAACCCTGGCATTGCAAGAACCATGCTCTACCAACTGAGACAAAACTAACCACAAACCTAACCCTAACAGTTTTTATCTTATTTTTATTTAAGTCAGTTAAGAACAATTTCTTATTTACAATGTCGGCCTACCAAATTTTTGTATTCATAAACTTCTATGACTTGGTTCTGAGCAATGAACGGCGAAAGCCTGAAAGCTTATGGACACGCTCTGTTTTGACCCTGGGACATTCATGAGGACATTATACGCACCTTGGGACATTACACGCACACGCACATGCACGCGCAGAGGCAGGCAAGCACTCACACACACACACACGGGTGACTTACTTTTATTAGAAAAGTGCAATCTTTGGAAAACCTTAGCATATTTCTGGACAAATTCGAAGGTTAAATATTGTTGTACTATAGCCTAGGTCTATGTGCCGACTGTGGATATAGGCTACGATAGAGACCACATTCCTCAACCATAGTGCCTACCACTCTCGTCTTTACTGTCTGACATCAAACACTCATTGTAGATGAATGTTTTTTTAATGTTTAAATGTATTCAGCCAAAACCAAAACCCCATGGGTTAAACCCGTTAAATTAGAATGGAAAGCAGCCCAGCAAAAGGGCCTTCATCATCATACCTTGCAAATAGAACTTGGAAAAGCTAAAACTCCAAGATCTGCACCCTTGACACAGTCCACGGACCAAATGATTGCACCCAATTGTTTTTTCATTTGTACCAGTCAGTCAACTGTCTCCAAATTGCTTTTCTGAGATAGGCTGTTTGGTGTGAATGAGGGTCCAAATCATAGATGGCTTCCAGGGAACATTAAGAAATAATGTTGTTGTCATCTCAACGCACCAAGTGCGATTATTTTACTGGTTAGGAATTTATTTCCATTTAATTTTACGTTTCACCTCACTTCCCCCTTTCCATTGCGCATGGAGAAAAGGCCTTAAAATTATGATTTAATTCTGAAATGGATAAGAAATAACATATGGAAAGACTGGGGACAGTTTTTGCAACAGGCTATCAATCAAGGGTACATGAATAGAGATTAGGTTGGATTTACCCCACAAGCTTTCAATTACCCTATAACTGGGCCAACAAATACCTTTAACCTTAGGCCGACACATATGCGGTAATGAGGTCAATGGAATGCAGACCGCGGAGGACAGAAGGACAGCGGATTGGTGTACATTCAAACAAATCTTATTTTCCAAATGGATATTTGTCAAATCTGTCATGATTGATGTATTGTAACAGGCCCACAATGTGGTTACTAAAGTCCGATTTGGATATATGTTCCTGTTTTCACTGCATAACATTTAGAAGTAGTCCCTTTTCAGGTTTAGAAGAAGTGACAGCTAAATGCTAACTCCCCATTCATATAAACTGGTACTGTAGCATAGCTAGCATAGAGAAATCGGTGGTGGTTGCCAGTCGTTTTTTAACTGTAATGCAGTTGACTGGTGACAATGACATGAACATGTGTTGGGTTGACATCCATACAAGCCTTATACTCCAATTTTTACCTCAACAAAGTGTGATATAGTCTACACATATAAACAACAGCCTAAATGTTGGCTAATTTTGCTGGGGGGAGAATGAGGAGATCTTTCCCCTACAGCATCTTTCCCCCACGGGTTTCCATGGCATTTCCATTGTTTTGGTCGAGTTCCATTGACCTCTTTACCTCATTTGTATTTAGTTTTTTATTGAACCTTTATTTAACTAGGCAAGTCAGATAAGAACAAACTCTTATTTACCACATCTATAGGCCTAACCTACAATGTGACTCTATTGTTGTCTAAAATAAGTGAAACAGCCAAAATCGATCGACAGAAGCAAACATGGTCTTTGTCTCTATATAGCCAACTGTTTCCCTGTGTTTTCTTTCCTGGGGATAAGCTAAAGGTTAAGAAGTTGGACAAAACATTTCTATGCAGAGCTTCTCTTTGTATTAATTAAAGGGAAATACTTGACTGGCGAGATTACACAGGCTGGTTAACAGCTGAGATGTCCCGTGGGACACTTTCTTTGGGATTTTCGTCACCTTTCGGGGCAGACCAAGCCTGCTCCCACGGATGGATGGCCATGTTAAATATTTTTTTTTACAATGGCTTATAATGATTATCTCTACACCGTGACAATTCCTTAAAATATCATTTCTAAGGCCTCGATCACACCCCGACAGTGTTACTGCACTTTGGCACACCAGAAGTGCATTAATTTCCAATTGAAAGCTGCATTTGCCTTGCAGCATCGCATTGCAGAGGCAATTGTAGTGCATTCTGTGTGGTGCATATGTTGGATTTATCAAACGTATGCATCAAACTGAATGCATAGACGGCTGGATAGACATGGTAGCAGAAGGTGAATGTTGAACTTTTGTTGCATACATGTCCAGATGATGCTGCGTACTATTTGGCGCAAATTTATACACTGTCTGTGTGGTCAAGGCATAACCCTCTTGACAGGTGTATTGCTGTTTGAAAGTGTGTTTAACCTATGGTCTGATACTGGCATAGGCCTAATACAAATACTGGCATAGGCCTAATACAAATTAAAGAATGCGAGGAAAGGGAGGATTTGCATATTTCTCTGGATTGTCTCATTGATTGTGGGTGGAATAGGTAGGCGAAAACGTAACATAAATTCATGTTAATATGCATGCATGGCTATCAGTTTATTGGATATCTGCTTTTTGGCCAACATTTCCAAAGGGATGCAAGAGACTTCACGACAGCACCCATTGATATGAAATTCAATCGTCCCTCTCACTCCTCTTAACTATTCTGCTGGTTAAATCAATGCATGCATAAAATTGAGATTGGATCCCTAGTCTAGACACATCTTAATCTCATAGGGCATAGGCCTATAGCCTAGAGTTCTCGATATGGAAAAGGGGATCTGGAAACAAGCATAACTCCGACCAAAGGCATAGTGTCACGTCCAGGCCTGAGTTTTTAGGCTGGCGTGTTTAGTTTCGTTTTTGGTGAAGGGTTTTTTAGTTCTAGGTGTTGTATTTCTATGTTGGGGAAATGGTTCCCAATTAGAGGCAGCTGAGTGTCGTTACCTCTAATTGGGAACCATATATATGTTTGTAGGTTTCAGAGGGGTTTTGTAGGTTATTGTTTGTGCATAGCTTTGTTGTTGTTATGTTATGGTTCAATGTTACGATCTTCATTTGCTTTGTTTATTGTTTTGCCAGTTACGTTGATTAATAAAGAATGTATACTGGATACCTTGCTGTGCCTTGGTCTGTCCCTTCTGAAGATCGTGACACATAGGCCTCAGTTGTAGGCTTCATTAATCAGTTACAGACATCATTCAACACTAACTACATTTTACTCCTTTATAAAGGGTCACATATTTCCAGCTGAAGGTTTCACTTTATTAAAAGCCATTTTGTCAAGGTCTTACAAGGAGAGTAATTGACCCCAGCTTCTTGGAACAATCAGACAAACCAACCCCTAACTTCTGGGAGATGAAGCAATAGAGCACGTTTGACAGAAAGGACTTTGTTTTCGCTCATAATGGCCGCCTGGTTATCTGAAACGAGCTTTCTGTGTTCAGGAGATAAGATGTTTTTATTAGGCCGTCAGGATGTAATGTCTTACAATTCGCCTCTAAAGCGCCAAAGAAAAATAGACGTTATCTACTCAATTAGGTATTGTGATGAAGTCACTCGTGGATATTCCTCCATCTCTGGCAACACAAAAAGCCCCTACTGCCCTGATAGGGTTGAAGTCGTTTCCCGTTTTATCTGTGGGTCAGGTGGCTTTGGCGTGCATCAATCAAGATGGCCGCCCAGAAAAACAGGTTGTTAAAAACCCCACACATGGAGGACGCTAATGGGCAACCCCTACATGAACAGGTTGATTCATTTCAAAGAGGCCATCTCCCTACGGGTAGGTAATGGTTATCCACCAAACAGTCACATAATGATGGTCAAATAAAGGTGAAGTGGGCTATGACTAAGCTAGAAGGGCTGCGGCGCATAGGTATATTACACGAATATGAAAACATATGAGAGAGCGCACTACTGTCACTTTTTTAAGCAAGTACAGGCCTACACCATATAGGCCTACAAAGGTTCATATTTTTCTTTAAAAATATATATATTCTAATGAAAACATCGGGCGATCTCTATGGCACTGACAACAGAACAGCATAATGTAGTAATGATTTAAAAAAGGTTGGCCATTTTGTCCCATGACTGCCGATCTATGCATTGAAATATTAAACTCTAGAAACATAATTGCATTATTACATTACTTATGCTTGAGAATATGAAATCAGTTTCCCGACCCAAAGGACACACACACCTTGTAGAGCAATGGACACAAACCAATATGATTATGTCAATACACGACATGAGAGCCTGTGTGGCCACTGTGTGAGGCGTGAGCGCGCATTCAACAACCAGTGTTTGAAGACGCTGAGTGTGAGTGAACGAGTGAATGGCAGGGGGCGGATGCTTTCAGGTGGTCCACGCGTGGTACGCTCATATGCTTTCATTTGGGACTGATGGAATGAGCCCGACCGAATAGGATCCGATTCCAGCGCCACTGTGAAAGACATGATAGCCTACGGACTTGGGATATGCAAATGGTTTGTTGTGGAACTTTCGGAATCGGACAAGAGAAAGCTGCTGTCAGGAATCATTTTGTCATGACGGATATATCAGTGGGAATATAACGTTGAAAATATGAGATGATACCTGGTGCGTGTCGGTTTGACAGAATTATAGCGACTTGAGGGACTTTCCATGGCTTTATATAATTCCGCTGGGACCTCCGAGGTGGAAAAAACGGTGTCCACATATGAGGATCTGGGTGCGTTCTATGTGGATACCGATGGCTATCCACATGGCTATATATTTGGATATACCAGTCATCTAATGCGAAGAAAAGCTCAGGTAAGCTCAAGACATAAAAACAAATTGGTAAAATGACAAATAAAAAATATTGCATATGCAACTAAGGTATTGCAAGTGGTTATATTTTGTTGTTGACTGAATGGTAAAGAAGCCTATGCGTCTTTATCAGAAGATACGTTTACTTTTGTTTGCTGATGACAGGTCGTAGTTGTAAATAGAACTTGTTCTCAACTAGCCTACCTGGTTAAATAAAGGTGAAATAAAATAAATTAAAAAAATACAAATAAAAAATGACTCGCGGTAGTAGTCCAAGATTCAGCACCATGAACAGCGCCCGTTCTTCCTTGGATAACATGTTACTTCGTTGTCGTGCTGAAGTTAACACAGACGGGCTACGAAACAAAGGACAGGACGACATTGTCATAGTCTAGAGTATTACATACAGAATTTTTTTTCTTTCTTCTATTGCTCGATCATTAGCCAGCTTTTGAAATTATTATTAAATTAAGTTTATGGTCGGCATGGCTTTGAGTTACTGTGGTAGTTTGTTCCGCTCAACAGCGCCAGTATATAAAAAGGTGTTCAGCAATAATGGAAAGTCTGGTCTCGTGACTCCTTTTAGTGTAACCGACATTTATCAATAGGCTTTATGCATGTTGCACTACAACTTTTGCTAACTTTCAAAGGCATACTTTAATATACTGTCAGAGTAGGTTATCAAGTCTGCGAAGGTATGCCTTTGAAAGTTAGCAAAAGTTTTAGTGCAACATACATAAAGCCTATTGATAAATGTCGGTTACACTAAAAGGAGTCACGAGACCAGACTTTCCATTTTTGCTGAACAAATGTCTGTATGTAATACTCTAGACTATGACAATGTCGTCCTGTCCTTTGTTTTGTTATGTGTTATCTGTGTAACCAATGTATGCCCAGTAGGCTATGTAGTATACTGTGTAGCCTAGGAATACTACGTTTATGCTTGTACTTTTTTTTTTACCATTTGAGAGGACCGCAATCGAAATACGTGTTCAAACTTTTTTGTGTCATCCTCGATGATTGTAAATGCATTATACACATGTGTGGCTGTATTGTGTTTTACATTGTCAAATACATCTATCTATCTATTGTCAAATCAATCTAATTTGTCATTTTCAGTAGGCTTGTCTATCCACGCAACAGCAGCAGTTGTTTGACGATAATGCATTTGAGAAACACAGATAGGCTACGGACGTGCTGTCATTGCTCATATGTCAGATATCAATGTTTATACTGTGAGCCGACATCAGCAGCCTAATCTATAACGAGTAATTGTGTCAGATAATGGTCAGGTGAGGGCGCCAGAGCAATATGAACCAGGGCCTTCGTCTTGTTATAAGAGGTGGTAGCAGGCATCCCAATCCGAGTACAATAGCCTACTGTGGGGCGAGCGTGAGTTCTTGACTATAAATAATTACGATCACACAGGCGCACAAAATACATTCAAATAGATTATTTGCATAGGGACTTGACTGTAAACGAGTAGCTTCAATAATCCGTCAGACCAAGCACTCCATCCTCACTGTTGGAAATATGCGGACTTTGTTATGCAAATGCACGCAATTGCAATGTCGATCACAAAGCCTAGCAATTTTTTAAAGATGTCGTTCATAAATTGAAACAGTAGCCTAATCCTTGTCATCAAGAGTGAAAATAAGTGATACACGTTTTGGCAAAGTAATATGAGGTTTATTACAGTCAATCAATAAAAAATATACAATTTAATCTCCATTATGATCTATATTAGGCCTATGTGCAGTCATTGTGAAACTGAACTTGCTTGACAGAGCGCCCCATATCCCCTAGTCAAACGTCCCATCACAAAGTTAGAGCAAGTTAAAACCGAGAGCTCCACCCATCCATCCCATGTAGGCTAGTGCTTCATCCGAACATTCCACCAAATTGAATTCTATCGCTGTCAGACGCGCTGTGGGAATGAATTAAACTGCCAAGGGACTACTGCAAGGACTATTTTATCACCATACATTGTTCTGGGCGATTTACCAAGATATGGAAGTGCCAAATCGTCACCAATAAACGTGGGAACTGTAGGCAATAGCGTTAGATAGGCTGGAGGTTCAATCGAACAAGTGTGTGAGTTGGTAACATAGACGAGATGTACTCACAGTATTGGAATACGGCTCGAGGACGCAAACCAGACTACAGGAGATATACGGTGAGGTCCCTTGAGTAAATCGATGGATGATGTTTCAGATGTCTGAGATGAGTTAACGATACAACTTTATTTGCTATGTATTGTGTAAAGTAAAACATCAGACCCTGACTATAGGCTATGACTTTCTTTTTGTTTATATGGATACCTTTGCGTATCACCTTTAAGGGGTAATCTGATACATACATTTTTGTACTTTTAAATTAATTATATATACATATTACACATTGATTTTGTAAGAATATAACTTAGAAATGCCTCATGAGCTTAGTTCCACTGTCGATCCCCATCAGAACCCAAACTATAAGCCTCTTTTACTACTTTGTTTGTAAAAAACTTTATTGTAAACAAACACTGTATAGCCTCAATACATGATTAAAACCATGATTTTGATCTGATGGATGGTCAGTCCTTACAACCATCGCTGTGTGTATGCATTTGAGAGTGGTTCAATTTCTTCAGCCACATTCTGCAGCTGTTTACCAATTCAGTGGCGGGGTAACTGGCTTTGTTGTTGTTTGAAGTGCAGATTGCCCCTTTAACCTATCACCTTTAACCTAATTTCTCATGGGCAGAAGTGTCTGTTGAATGTGATTACCAACACCTGTGCATTATTATCAGTTAGAATCCTCCATCATACAGGTGTGCATATGCGTTCTTGCTGTATTGGTAACTATGGGGTGGCAGGTAGCCTAGTGGTTAGAGCGTTGGACTAGTAACCGAAAGATTACTAGTCCAACGCTGTTCCTTGGCCGTCATTGAAAATAAGAATTTGTTCTTAACTGACTTGCCTAGTAAAATAAAATAGAAGACAGACACCTTCATTAAAACTTGTATTTCTTCCCTGTTTTATAAGGTTGTTGAGGGAGAGACCCTGATATCTCTGGGAGTCAATCCGAGGAAGAGGCTTCACTCGGCGCCGGTGGAGGAAGTCGAATGCGGCGGCCGGCCAAACCCTGAAGGCGCTGGGTCAGTGTCTGTGACGGAGTTGAGTCACTACGGGGAAAAGGGAGAAGGCGAGGGGACCTTGTGCCAACGATGCCAGATCATCGCTACAGAGCTGAACAGGCAAGCGCTTGCTTTGGCTGATCCTGCATCCCTGAAGGTTTGTAACTTTGAACACTCCCCCTCTTCACCACTAATACAATTACTTAAGACAACTGTCCCAACAGTGTAGTCGGACACAGTTCTGCTTTTATATATATATATTTTTCATGGTTTTAGGCTTATAGATGCAGTCACTGCATGGTTTAAACACCCAGATCAAAAGCCCAAGTAGACCTACAGTTAAAAGCTTATAACTTAAGATAGACATGTCATTGGTTCAGAGACACATGTCATTGGTTCAGATAGACATGGCGCAGTGGTCTAAGACACAGCATCCCAGGTCACAGTTGTAAAATAACTTGTTCTCAACTGGCCTACCTGGTTAAATAAAGGTGGAATCCCAGTGCAAGAGGTGTCACTGCAGTACCTGGTTTGAATCCAGGCAGCATCACATCCGGCTGTGATTGGGAGTCCCATAGGGCGACACACAATTGGCCCAGTATTGGCTGGGGTAGGCTGTCATTGTAAATAAGAATTTGTTCTTAACTGACTTGCCTAGTTAAATAAAGGTAAAATAAAATATTGGTTCAGATAGACATGTCGTTGGTTCAGATATGTAGCTATATCACAACCTGTTGGCTATTGCTTTGTGGAAAAAACAAGGCATAAAAGGCTGCTGGTGTCCCATAACCTCTCATGGACCTATCCTGTGATTTCCCATGTGAATGCCATGGGACTTTTGCATAAGGGTTATTTTTAAGGCTACGAACCACGATCAAAGGAAGTGTGGAGAGGCATTTGATACTGAGGTCTTTTGTCAGGTTTGTATTGCTGAGAATAATCCTCAAAGTGCACTCCTGTCCCAATTGTGGTCGGGGACATTGCTCATGGGCCCGTTACCAATAGTGACAGCGCTCTCTTCCCATCCTATCAGAGCGAAAGTAGAACTTGGCGGATTCGCTAGATGTACCCAGCTATGATACAGTATGCGCTGTGCTGTGCATGTGTGTGAGAGATAGTCACAGAGGAAGTCAGAGAGAGAGAGCGAGAGAGAGAGTGAGAGAGAGGGTTAAGCAGAGAGAGTGAGAGAGTTTTGGTAACACTTTATTTGGATAGTCCATCTGTAGATGCTTTTCAGACTACCTACAGACTACAGACTATCAGTAACATTTCAACTACTAACCCTAACCTTAACCCTTATCCTAACCCTAAACTCAACCCTTACCCTAACCCTGGCCCTAACGTTAACCCTTATCCTAACCTTAACCCTAGCCCTAACCCTAAACTTAACCTTAAACTTAACCGTTACACTAAGGGCTGGTTTATACTTTGTCTATCGACATGTCTGTAGACAATTAGAGTGCGACAAGTGTCGTTGGTCAAAACTACATTTAATGTTTACTCTGGTGGACTGTCTGTATACCATCACTGCGACTGTCGGTTTCCTTGTCGCAGACAGATGAAAAAAGTTCAACTTTGACCCTGTCGCTGCTTCCGTTGTCATGGTTACCTGACTGAGGTAGTTCTAAATTTCAAAAACTCTCCAGGTAGAATGCCCTGCTTTTATTTTGTCACACTCACAACCATAATTATTAATTTATTAATTAGCTCGCCATTAAGTTGTAAATAATGATCTTGTTGTGAGTTCATTTTTCTGTAATAATGAATAAAAATGAGCTAAAGTTCATACTTTGTCAGCTGGTCATTATTTGAACTAAAAAGCTAGAAATGAACCTAAACATTGTTTAAAAAGTTGCTTTTAGTTGCCTGGTTTGCTAGATTGACAAATACTAAATTGATTTTTAAACGGATGGGTTTATTGCTGTTAATATACAGCAGCTATGCTATTTCGGGAACACCAGGCTGCTGATGTCATGCAGCCTGTCAATTTGTGTTAAAGATTTTTTACAACCACAACAATAAGTTTGATGTCGGACAACAATAGAATGCTCATGATGTCACTGCGACAACTGTCTACAGACATGTCGAAAGACTTAGTATCAACCAGCCTTAACCCTTATTCTAAACCTAGCCCTAACCTTAGCAAGCAGTTGCTTATCAACAGATTGTTTTTTGGGGGGGCCTTTCAAGTAAAAAATAAATAATAATAATAATAGTTTTTTCATTGTTGGACATAAAAGACTATAAACACCAGGAAATATTCCCACGCATAACAGAGAGATGTGATCGTATACAAATGTAAGCAAGGTTTGAAATTATTATGTTTTACTCTAATATTATATCTGTTTGGGCTTCTTGTGGACAATTTGCAGTCTACAAATTATCTGTAATTGTCTTCTGCCCCCCCCCCCCGACCAGCCACTTAAGAAGAAATCGGCCCGCAGCTGAATCTAGTTGATGATCCCTGCAGTAGAGCGACTACAGAGCGACTATCCGGACTATCCAAATAAAGGGACCAGAGTTTTTTCCCTGCCCATTGTTGTGGAAAGTGAGCATGACAATGGACCCATCCAGTTTTCAGAACTTTACCAGTTCACACCCTGAAAAAACTCTGGCTTGTGTACTAATTTTCAAACCTGCGCGCTTCCTATGTCTGACCTTCTCCTCCTCTACCATGGTACATTTTAATATGACCCGCTTTGGCTTATATGCATGTGATTTCTCCTACTCTCAGCAGTCCAGATATACATTGCAAATGTCACCCTATGCCCTATTATAATGCATTACTTTTGACCAGGGGCCATAGCTAAATGTAATGCACTATGTAGGGAACAGGGGGCCATTTGGGACGTGACCAAGTTATTTGCCCAGCACATAAAGGGGGCCTAGTCAGCACTTTGAGCTCATCATCATGAGCGATGGCTTTCATCGGATCCCCATCAGCCACGGAAGGAAGTGCTGAACATCAGAAATGGAGCCAGTCATGCCCATTATTATTATTAAGGGTATCCAGATAATGCTCATAAAACGCCACTCTTCCGTATGTTGTCCATGGCTGTTTTATATTCACCTTCTGAGAAGACCGCTTTAGTTATGGAGTTAGTTGGATTTTTGAATAGTATTTGACAGAACATCTTCAAGCTGAATTTATCACCATTTACCACACACCTCTCAGTAACACAACCCCACTGGGCACACACTGGATGAGGGTATAATATAATATAGTATGATATAACCGAGTATAAATGAATATAGTATAATATAATAACAATATAATCCCAAGTTTCTGTTGGCTCTTCTCTTTTGTTTTTTTGTTAGATCATGTGGAAATCCATGCCAGATCATGCTCTCTCTATCTGTGAGATCGGCATGTCATTCCCAATAACCAAATCTGAAATTTAGTCCACCTTGACTCCACGCTGTAATGGTGGTACGAGCCAGCATACTCTCTCATGGGGCGTGGGTTTCTGCCCATGTGTGATGGTATAGGGGCATGTCTTGTATCAGGCAGAGCTTTGATTATCACCCCCCTCCCTGGTCCCATGGATAGTTTAGTCTGGCTTGGAGTCTGGGGAGCGACATTTTCCTTCCAGGAGAGCCAGTACTGTACCATGCCATTGCATTGTGTGTGCTGTGTGTATCACGCTGTTTACTAAATCTCTGGTTAAGTTCGTCCTGTATATTTCAAATATTTCAGTGCATTTGTTCACAGCGCAAGTGTCTTTGCGGGAGGAAAATGTTGCCCTCGGCATGTGCCTAACTAACCGTAACCCCCAGGTCATTTGTCTTGGTGTGATGTAGTTTCAGCTCATACCTCATGGCCTGCCTGCCTGCCTCAGACTATGGCTGGATTTCAATGGCTTTTCCCCCCTCCTTTACTTTGTGACCATTGATATTGGTTTGAACCAAATTGCTTTTTCACCCTGTCATGTCCTTTTAGATCAGTGTTCAAGGAAAAGAGATGAAGACAGGAGCCTATTCTAGATTATTGGGACATGGCCTACAGCGCTGTCTGTGTCAAAATGGCACCAGCCACATTGAAGGGATGGCTGTTTCCTTGAGTCTGTTTAGACCTCACTTGGTTTTTATGTTTCCACAACTTTTATATTAGAAAAGTTGTCTATACACAGGGCCGTATAGTTGTCTATACACAGGGTCGTATAGTTGTCTATACACAGGGTCGTATAGTTGTCTATACACAGGGCCGTATAGTTGTCTATACACAGGGTCGTATAGTTGTCTATACACAGGGTCGTATAGTTGTCTATACACAGGGTCGTATAGTTGTCTATACACAGGGCCGTATAGTTGTCTCTACACAGGGTCGTATAGTTGTCTCTACACAGGGTCGTATAGTTGTCTCTACACAGGGTCGTATAGTTGTCTATACACAGGGTCGTATAGTTGTCTATACACAGGGTCGTATAGTTGTCTATACACAGGGTCGTATAGTTGTCTATACACAGGGTCGTATAGTTGTCTATACACAGGGTCGTATAGTTGTCTATACACAGGGTCATATAGCTGTCTATACACAGGGTCATATGTACTGTATAGTTACACACGTGTGAGAACTATGAGTTGCCTAGGAAGTTGGAGAAGCCAACTTTGTCGACGTGTCAGTCTTTGCTCAGAAGTTTATGTTGTTGGAGAGTTCTAGGGTCTAGCTCTTCATTTTCTGCTTCCTTGGTCCGTTTAAAAAAAAAAACATGAGTGTGTTTTCAAAGACATTTAAAAAATTGCATAGACCAAGGTCTGAGCATCATATTGAATTTACTTAGCTTACTTTAAGTGTTTCCCAGGACCTACAAACTATCAACAGTTCAGATGGCGTCTTAAGTTGGGGGATATGACTCATATACTGTATTTAATTGTCAACACAAGTGCAGAATGTTTCTCTACTAGAATGACATCACATGAAAGGGAGTGTGAATGTATCCCCTGGCTCCTTGATGTTTACTTTTACCTAGCCATTGTTATATACAACAGCAAGTGCCTCATTGTCTTTGAAAACAATGCCAGTTGCGGAGTGTGAATAACGGAAAAACATAGAGGAAGTGAGCCTTGTTGATCTTTGCTCTGCGCTGAAAGCGTATTCCTTTAGAAATCTTTGGTTCAATTCAATCAAACCTGCAGTGCGTTGCAGTATTTAACAGCGATTATGCTATCGCCACCATCCTGGTAGCATAATTTGTGTAACTCATATAACTACAAACATTTGTTTTCAAACAAAACACTGGTTTCTCATGACATCATGCCACCCTCAAGCTCTTGGAGAAAATGCTCCCACTTTGCCCAAGCTCCCACCAGGCAACCACCTAGAACTGTTGGTGTTTGTTTTCAACCCTGCCTTGTCTGAATTCCACCGTTGAGAAGGGGTAATGTGTTTTGCCATAGACAGGGATGGCATTTCGCATAGGGTGCTGCGGGTCCTTGTCGGATGTAATCGGCATCTTGGCAGAGAAAAGTAGCACGGATTTGTGATTGACCAAATTGTGATGTTAAGATTGCCAACATCCTGGAATATATGCAGGTGTTTTCTAGGGGTCCAAGCACAGAAGGTTTAGAGCCTTAATATATTGAAAATAACAAAAAAAGTGAGAAGTAGGCATTGGTCTGAAGCCTAAAAAGAAAGGAAATTCACATGAGCAACACACTACTCCACCCAAGGATTTCCAGCACACAGCTTTGACCTACTGCAGTAGTTATATTGGTCTATTGTACTTCAAACAATGTGTATGCAGGTTTCTTACGATTCAAACCTCCTCACATAGCCTAATTCATTCTCTTAGAGGAGGTGCTCCCACAATAATATCATTTGTACTGCATGCAAGTTAAAGTATTGGATTCTTCACACACCACACTAATCCAATTGCACTAACTTTTCAAGCTTGTTTTTTATTATATGAAAACAAGCTTTTCTTTTATACTTGCAAGACCATCATGCTTGATTGAGCGATCTGTTTTTTCTTGTAGTAATGTGGTGCCTGCCTATATTTCCTTAAAACTCTTTATTTAGCACTACATGGGCGACAGGTAGTCCTAGCAGTTAAGAGAGTTGGGCCAGTAACCGAAAGGTTGCTGGTTCGAATCCCCAAGCCGAATACAGTAGGTGAGAAATCTGGTGATGTGCTCTTGAGCATGGCCCTTAACCCTAATTGCTCCTGTAAGCCGCTCTCTATAAGTGTCTGCTAAATGACTTAATGTAATGTCATTGAGAACAAATATATACACTGAGTGTACAAAACATTAAGAACACCTGCTTTTTCCTAGACATAGACTATGCAGGTGAAAGCTATGATCCATTATTGATGTCACCTGTTAAACCCACTTCAATCAGTGAAGAAGAAGGAGACAGGTTAGAGAAGGATTTGGACAATTGAGACATGGATTGTGTATGTGTGCCATTCAGAGGGTGAATGGGCAAGACAAAGGATTTAAGAGCCTTTTATGGGTATTTTACATTTTACATTTGAGTCATTAAAAGATTCTCTTATCCAGAGCGACTTACAGTTAGTGCATTCATCTTGAGGTAGCTAGGTGGGACAACCACATATCACAGGTATAGAAATTACATTTATACTCAATAAAGTTGCTATCAATAGAGTCAGAGCTAGAAAGGGGTTCCTGATTTTCCTGATTGACTGACCTTCATAAAAGTAATGATTGACTGTCGTTTCTCTTGCTTATTTGCTTATTTGAAGGAACACAAATCCATTCCAAATGAACTTTTAACAAGGCACAACTGTTAACTACTTAGGGAGTAGCGGCACGCTAGCGCCAAATTCAAAATCCAAAAGTTGAATTATTAAACATTCATCAATATACAAGTGTTGCATAGTCATCAAAAGCTCTGATTCTTGGCAATATCACAGCGTTCTCAGATTTCAAAAAGGCTTTACGGCGAAAGCACAACATTTGATTGTTTGATGATAGCACCTCTCCTATTTTCCACATTAGCATAAATTCATATCCAGCGCGGGTCACACAAAACCCATATAAGAGCTAAAATAAATCACTTACCTTTCGAAGAACTTCTGCTGAGGGCTTCCCAAGTGTCCAACGAAGACATCCAATGGTTCTTTTGTTAGAAAAAGTAATTTATTATATCCATAAATCTCCGTTTGGTTGGCGCGTTATGATCATAAAATCCACCGTCGAGTCGCCCATTGAACCGTGAAGAGAACACGTTGAAATTATACCTATACACTTTCTCCAAACAAATCAAACATCATTTTTAATGTATCCTTAGGTATCCTTTTATGTATATTTACTGTAATATTTCAACCGGACGATAACGTGAACGATAGGAAAGGAAAATAAAGTGGGGCGCGCTCACAATCTCGCGCATGTGAAACATTGTTGACAAATGTGGGCCCTTCACTACTTCCTCTTCCTATCTGTTCTGCTTACTGCTAGAGCCTCCAGACACTGTATAAAGACTGTTGACATCTAGTGGAAGCCATAGGTACTGCAGTCTCA
>QNTS01004172.1:92740-108959 GCA_003317085.1 Hucho hucho | reverse complement strand
GTGAACAACAAACAGGTGAACAACAGAAGACTCTGGATGAGAGTGGTGCATACTCACCTGGGGTGACGCCAGAGTGCCCTGCCTGCTGCCTCGATTCCCAGAAGTACCAATCAGGCACCGACCGGCAGTGTGTCCTCTGCGACCACAGATGGTGCACGTGAAGGCCCCTCCTCCAGCCTCCCTACATGCAGCCCCTCCCAACTCCATGGGCACCGGAGCGGGAGTACTGGGAGATGGAACCGACAGAGCCTCTTCAGGACGTCCACGGGTAACCAGCAGGTTATCCAATCGGATGGACAGACCCACTAGTTGGTCAAAGTTGATGGTGGCATCCCTGCAGGCCAACTCCCGTCGGATGTCCTCGCGCAGGCTGCATCGATAATGGTCGATGAGGGCCCTGTCGTTCCATCCGGCTCCGGCGGCCAAAGTCCGGAACTCCAGCGCGAACTCCTGTGCGCTCCTTGTCCCCTGCCTCAAATGAAAAAGTCGTTCCCCCGCCGCTTTACCTTTGGGCAGATGGTCAAAGACGGCCCGGAGACCCATTTGCGACAAAGCTTTAACTTCCTGACTGATATCTTGAGATGTTGCTTCAATATCCACATAATTGTCCTTCCTCATGATGTCATCTATTTTGTGAAGTGCACCAGTCCCTCCTGCAGCAAAGCACCCCCACAACATGATTCTGCCACCCCCATGCTTCACGGTTGGGATGGTGTTCTCCGGCTTGCAAGCCTGCCCCTTTTTCCTCCAAACATAAGAATGGTCATTATGGCCAAATAGTTATATTTTTGTTTCATCAGACCAGAGGACATTTCTCCAAAAAGTACAATCTTTGTCCTCATGTGCAGTTGCAAACCGTAGTCTGGATTTTTTATGTAAATACTGAACTATAGTTGGATAATAGTTGGTGTAGAGGACACAATGGCGAGAGTGAGAAGATGGACCGAGAGCATAAACAAAGGTGCTATTAACATTTTATTCAATTGAACATAGATTATGTAATTTAACCGCACAATGTAGAGAAATATACTGAAAATTCATTGAACTTTTTTTGATTCATTTAATGTTACATAATGCATTAAGTTAATGCAGCTGTTAGGCTGGATTTATACTCCACTAGGTATACTCTGTAGAAGCTCCACAGCCGCTTTGTGACTTCACCACACTGCATGGATGGCATTCAGTGCAATTCCACGGTGACACTGACTCAGATTTTTCATTTTTAAAAGTATGTTAAACAAAAACCAACAATTGCAAAGTTAAACAAACCATTCAGTTCTATGCACAATACTACTTTTAACAATTTCCACTGAACAGTTATACAAAAACACATTTACTTCAAAAACAGTGGAGATGCAAAGATTGGTAAAAGAATGACTGCACAAACAGCACAGATCTTTGCATTCATTGTTTTTTGTTTGAAATACATTTTTAGGTGAAACATCTGAGTCTCCGCGTAACTCTGTTATCATGGAATTGCCTGCATGCCAAAATGTGCTTTAACCCTTTCATGCGTGAGTTCCAAATATCTCTAACGGTCGCCCCAGTGTGAGTTATTTTATGCACGAGATGATGTTATGACGTTCTCTCCATAATAGAATGTGATTGTTATTCAACAATACATTTAATCCGCGCTGCCCTCAAAACAAGGAATTTAGCCTGTTTTTATTTATAGGCTGTTTCAACTTCCAATGATTTTCTAAAAAGTTTTTATTTTCTAAGAGCAGTTTGAATTGAGCTGTATTCCGCCTCCTCGTTCATTCACTTAAAATAGTCATTTTTACTTTTATGAACAATTGCACTTCCTAATTGTTTGTGCAGTTCAAGTCTGCAGACATTTTCTCATCGGAACGATCTGCACACGTGTTCACATTTTCCTTCTTTTGCCAGCATCGCAGTCATTGTTGTTTTCGTTACTAAAATTAACTTTGGAAATGTGTGTGCGTTTCTATCAAAGTAAGTGCCTTATTACGTTGTAATATAGTTTCAGTATGTCGTGTTATGTCGTTTCTATTGTAGCTCTTTTTATTTATGGAGCATAATATATTTGTATATTCCTTATAACCGCGGACACGTGAGGTAACGTTACTCATTTCATAACCTTTATATTCAATCTTGCTTAGGTAGCTAGCTACATTCTTCTATCAGCTCTGTAAAACAACGCTAGAGTGCCCTGCCTGCTGCCTCGATTCCCAGAAGTACCAACCAGGCACCGACCGGCAGTGTGTCCTCTGCGACCAGAGATGGTGCACGTGAAGGCCCCTCCTCCAGCCTCCTACATGCAGCCCCTCCCAACTCCATGGGCACCGGAGCGGGAGTACTGGGAGATGGAACCGACAGAGCCCCCTCAGGACGTCCACGGGTAACCAGCAGGTTATCCAATCAGATGGACAGACCCACTAGTTGGTCAAAGTTGATGGTGGCATCCCTGTAGGCCAACTCCCGTCGGACGTCCTCGCGCAGGCTGCATCGATAATGGTTGATGAGGGCCCTGTCGTTCCATCCGGCTCCTGCGGCCAAAGTCCGGAACTCCAGCGCGAACTCCTGTGCGCTCCTTGTCCCCTGCCTCAATTGAAAAAGTCAAAATACCAAAATGTGCTTTAATAAGGTTTTGCCAAATAGACTGCTCAGAGGAATGTTAGCCAAGTATTAGTGTGTCAAACACCACAAATGTATTTATTGTGCTTATCAAATACTTATAATAATTGTTGACTTTGCTCTTAACACAGTATTGCCAAGATGGACAAGTTATACAAAACAGAGCTTGACAAAGTGAGGTAAATACTACTCTGACACTAAATAATACCAACCGCTTTGTATCTACAGTATCTATTGTGCAACCCAATGGCACCCTATTCCCTAGTGCACTACTGTCGACCAGAGCCCTATGGTACCTGGTCAAAAGTAATGTACTAAATAGGTAATACTTGATGTGGTTGCCTGGATGGATGGCAGGTCAATGACATGTGGACCACAAAACCATTGCATACTATTGATCTAATTTTATTAACATTTTCCAATCACAGATCTGATCTTGAAGCAGAACGAAAGAAACATTATTTCTTTAAACAGAGGTATAGTATTCACAACCATTCGGTAATTTTGAACAGTAGCCTAAATCATGGATATTCAAAGGGCATTGTAGCTACTGCACATGAATTCAGTATTACATTTGTTAAATCTTCATTAAGAATTTGAAGCAGCAGTAATAGTAAATGGATGTTCAAGAAATTAATATACTGTATAGATAATTGTTAATTCATTAATATAAAGTGACAGTTAAGTGCTATAGGTCAATTAAATTGTTTTTAGGTTGACTCTTTCATGAAGCCTAAATATTTGATCTTCTTACTTAATCTAGAATGGCAAGTGAATTGTCCCCTGAGATAGATAGCAGAGGAGATTTGTCTGAAGACATCACAGACCCCTGCAGAGAAACACAACTCAGAAAGATGTACGATCAACTGCAACTTCTTGAATGGCCAAAGATCAAGGAAGCGTTCAAGTCACTGGGTTGTGACCCATTACATGCAGATCAGTTGATGGAGGCAATACATCTGGTAACATTTAAAAATGCTTTACATTCATTTGAATGTGGTTAATGCCAGAGGTAAAACAACTTGGCTGAATGACTTTGGTCTTGCTATATCTTTATAGCGCAAACTTTATTAATGATAGAATAATGTGGGGGGTGCGGGAGTCAGGCGCAGGACAGCAGAGATGAGTACCACAAGTAATTTTACAAAAAATAGTTCTCATAACAAACAAGAAATAACCAAGCCCACAATACGGACCGTATTAACACAAAACAATCACGCACAAAAAACATGGGGAAAACAGAGGGTTAAATAATGAACATGTAATTGGGGAATTGAAACCAGGTGTGTAAAACAAAGACAAAACAAATGGAACATGAAAAGTGGATCAGCGATGGCTAGAAGACCGGTGACGTCGACCGCCGAATGCCGCCCGAACAAGGAGAGGGACCGACTTCGGCGGAAGTTGTGACAGGATGATTTGGAGTGGATTCTTTTTTTTTTTACACAGGCTTCATTCTTTGTCATACAGGCCAGAAATGTGGAGTGAATGCATTGTTGTTGATGCTCTGTATTTTCAAGTATTGTGGTGTCAGCATCATGTTATGGGTATGCTTGTCACCAGCAGGGATTGGGGAGTCAGGATCAAAATAAACATGAAATGAGCAAAGTCCAGTTAAAGTTAGAGGAAACCCTGTCTCAGTCTTCTGAATACCTAACTGGGATAGTTGTATTTTTTATGGGGACAATTAAACATATTTGAATGCCGAAGACACACACCAAAATGGCATTCCAATAGGTGTTGAGTGTTGAATGGTCTCCGTCCTGACTTAAATCTGCTTGAAAATCAGAGACAACGTTTGAGTATTGCTATGCATCAATTACTTCTGACCAAGTTTACTGAGCTGGAGCAGTTTTGACTAAAACAATGGATATATGTTGCCCTAAGAGTTGTGCAAAGTTGGTAGAATCTTATTTAAAATGTTTCACAGCTGTAATGGTTGCCAAAGGTGCTTCCACCAAGTATTAACTTTGGGGTGTGAAGACATACACAATCAATTCATCTTTGTTTTTATTTTCCATGATTTTTCTTTCACATTGGACATGTTGAGTAGGTTGTGTAAATCATTAGGAATAAAATCACATTTAATACATTTTTATATTTAATTTTAAACAGCAAATGTGAAGACTGTGCAAAGGGTGTGTAGTCTTCACTAGGAACTGTTTATGAGTTGACCAATGAAAAGTTACTCTTGTCTTGAACTGTTGATAACGTGAGCAGCAGCTGTACAGTGAATGGGCTGACAGTCAACCTGAATTCATGAATGTTGGCAACGCAGAGAACTTGATCAATTCATAAAATCTGTTTCAATAAAATCTTATTACAAAAATTGCCCAAAGTTACATTCATATGACATTTGATTGGGTGTGAGATGGTGTTTATACTCAACAAATAGTGATTTCAGTTACTCTTTAAATCAATCACAATTGGCTTGATTTATGCCGCGTTCACATGCTAGTTGTAACTAGGAAACTCTGAAACTTTCGACTTGCTAACTCATTGTAGAAAGATGATCCTGAGTTTCCAACTTGGGAAGTATCATTATCAACCAATAGGAAGCTCCACGCAAATAACTTACGTTCATTTTTGTTTGAGGTTCTGAGTTTCCGATAGCATGTGAACGTGGCATTTGTGTACCAATTTTGTGTTCAGTTCAGGGATATTTTTACCCCTCTTGGTAAGTAATGACCATACTGTATTAAGACAAGTTAGTATTAATAGAATACATCAATTGAAAATAAAAAACTAACAGGCGTTTTCCATTCATAAAATGTGTATGGTAAAAGAGGGAATAACTGCCAAATAGTAAGAGGAGCTTGAAATGTTTAAAGCAATTGAGATGGAGCTGTGAAGGGTGATCAAAGCTCGCATTGATGGTTTAACGAGCAATCCCTTTGCAGTGATATAGTGGCCAATGTTGGTTGCAATTGGCCTAGCAATTGGATAGCAGAAGAAGTTTGTGAAGCATTACAAATTGTCTTATTTAAGAATAAATTGGTTAAATCTAATGACCATTGTTATGGAATCGGTTAGGTAGTGTAGTTAGCAGGAACACAATTAGACACTACAATGCCATTTCCACACTCCATTCCGTGGGCAGCAGCAACCTGCTCCACGTCCTGTGCTAAGTCTTGTTTATAGAGTGTGGTACTCGATGAATCATAATACCCATAAAACCTAGCGGTCAAACAGGGAAATGGTTCCAAATTGTTTTTCCACCATATATTTCTACCATGGGGGATTTTAGAACACTTCTGATACGGGATGTCTTTCGGGTAGGTATACCCTGGCATGACGTTTTGATAACCGTGTAAATCTCACTAGGATGAGGTAACCTTTATCAATATATTTGCCTGTATTTACCCCCCAAAATAATTAGCTAAAGAACTATGCCATGATAATCTGGATGAGACTGCCGAATTGAGGCAAATGTAAGAATCTCTGGATTAACTATGTAATGTTTGCTAAATGTAGTAATTAATAAATTGGCTACATTTCGTTAAATAAATTGACAATTCTGTGAACTGTTGTGCTAGTTTTAAATTGACACAATACCTGTTAGCAAAGGTGTCAGCTAGAGATGATGTGCAGGAGCTTGCAGGGATTTGCAGTTTTTCATAAAGTCTACTTTGAAGCTAATTAGCATTTTCGAATCTTAGTCTCGAATGAGACCAATATATTGATAAGTCACTTTGTCCGAGAGAGATTTACATGGTTATCAAAACGTTACACCAGAGAAGCCTACACATGAAGCACGGCTCTTATTTTAAGTAAACCATTTCTCTGTTTGACCACTAGGTCTTATGGCACCACCACTGTGGGGCTCGATGTTACGTATTAGGTAGTGTAGTGTTAGCCCACAGTAAGGCAACACATTGCCAGGATACACTTCCACACTTCATTTCCCCAGGGGGCAGCATCAACCTTGTCCAAATGCTGATTCTGGTTGATAAGGGTGATCATCAGTCAATGTCCCAGCTTGCAAGCCTGCAGGTTTTGTTTGGTGGCCGTGGCCTTTCGTGCGTTTTTTTGTCTTGCCTTTGGTATTTTTCCTTGTTGTACATGTGTGTTTTTCGACACCATCTGAAAAAATAATAATATGCTTGGACTGGCTGACCAAGAGGTCAAGAGAGACCGGGCTGGCCCTCGACCAAGGTAAGGTTGCGGTCTCCCTGGGCATATGTACATTCAAGACTTAGGCACATACGCTGATTTCTAACATAAATGCACACATTCATTCAGGTTACAGACCATGTAACTAGGCCTAAGACCCCTAGACTTAGCGAGTGCAACAATATTAGCAGGTTAGGTAATCAGTTATGTAACATTAAGCCTTGATAAGCACACAGGAATCAGTGTGGCAGCTGCACAGCCGTGAGGCTGCTGGAATCTTGGTGGCCATGAAGCCTTTGGTTTTGGATTTAAATCTTTCACTTGGGAATGCCTGTTTGTAGTTTCCCCTTTTTTGTATATATTTATTTTAGTCAACATAAACTGATCAATAATATGCTTGGGCTGGTCGACCAAAGGGTCCAGACAGAGCTGGACCTATAGTAAGGTTACTGTCTCCTGAAGTTCATGCATTCAACACATGTGCTTACTTCCAACATTAATGCACACATCAAGGTTACAGACCATGTAGCTAGGCCTAGGACCCCTAGACATAGTGAGTGCAACAATATCAGCAGGTTAGTTATCGGTTTCGTAACAGTACCTTATTTATGGTTTGAGAGATGTTTTTCTGTTCCTTAAGGTTTCAGAACATATGCAAGTAGCAGTCCGTAATCTTCAAATGGCGTTGTTCTACAGCCAGAAAGCTGATGTTGTTAAGGTAATGTTAGTTTAGGACAATTAATGCAATTGAATCATTCTGCTTACATTTAATTCTCATGACATCAACCTGGGCACACTGACCACAAAACAGCTATCTGCATGTGCAAAGCTACCCCAAAATGATGGGAACATTTTAAAATTGATGGACACAACTTTGGAATATTACATCTAGCAATTAGTGTAAAACACATTTTACCGCTGTTTACGTCATCTGCATGAATAATCACTTTCTCATGGACATCGTAAAAGGAAAGTCACAAGATGATTTCTGCTATAATATTGTAAGTGTTAAGATGATTTCATAGATCAGTGTTTTGTGGACAGATAATGTTTCCCAAAACACATTTAAAAAAATATGTAATTCTCTTCCACAGGATCAACTCTCCAGACTACCCATCACAGATCTTTGGTTCAAAGAGATTAGAAACCAAATTGTTGCAGAGTGCTACTGGTTGGGTAGTTTGATGGCTCTGCACAACCCACCTCTTAAACCTAACTGGCAGTTGAAGTGTTGTGATGCCAAGGGGAGGGTCCGTTTTCCACCTCTTATAATCCCCAGTGAGGTGGAGGGAGATTCAATGGAACTTTAACAATTAGTTACATTGTTTACAAACAATGGAGTTAACGAAGCGTTAGGTTCAGAGGGGTATACTATAAAGCAGGATCAATGAGTTGGTGTTAACTTTAGATTTTCTGGTTCATTAAGAAAGCTAAACCTAGACATGCGCTTTTGGTTGTTGAGTCAATTAAACTGTGCCCATTTCAAGCTTATCTTTCCCAAATAAATAAGAAGTTATTTCAGAATATTTGGGAAAGTTAGCTGGCTGGCTAACTCATTAAACATGCTTTGTAATATACCCCCCTGATGGGTAAGACAGTTTAACTAAGCTCAAGAATTTGGTCCACTCCCCTGCTCAGACGTTGCATGCTTAAACCAATTGTTGCATGCCACGTTATTGACTGTGTCATCAACTGACAGATTGCTATACCATATGATGTGGCTAGCTAATAATGTAAAATATCTGGCCAGTATCAGAAACACCTGTGCAGAGGAACATGCCCTATAACTTAAAATATAACTTAAATATAATTTATACTGTGTGTTTTGGTTATTCATGTCACATGATCTGGATTTTAACCTTTTTTTATTTAAGGCTTTTTCATCAAACTGTCTCCTTTTCTTTTTATGTCAGATTTTCCATCCTCAGATAAGTGCTGACATTTTTGGTCTAATTCTCATTCCTGGAAAATACTTAAAAGAAAGGTTGAAATCCAGGTCATGTGACATGATTTAACAAAAATACAGGGCTCTACTCATTAAGGCATAAGTTACATGAAGTTATATTCTTCAAGATCAGTGTCTATCATTAATCTAAACATCAAATGGATGGACCAATCCCAGATTGCCCCTTTAATAAAACATTTAAAAGTATAAATGCTAGTCATAAGATTCTGGACATTGCTAAATAACTGAGCGGTATACTAAAAAAAAGCAGAACTAATGAGTTAACCAGCTAACTTATCTAAATGTTTTGAAATACATTTAGATTTTTTTAAAGATAAGCTTGAAATTGGCATGGTCTAATTGACTCAACTAAAAACGCATATCTAAATTCAGATTAATCCACAGTTTAGCTAAATGAACAGTTATTTCTGGTTGTTAGTTATACATAGACACGCAGCCATGCTAATTGGCTGGATTATTATCTATTTAGACAACACACTATAGTCTTATTCAGACATCACTAAATCACGTCCAACATCACACACATCTACCTACTCAGATTTACTACACACATAATATCCTGACTGTCGTGCTCTAGATGGCACGGTAGAATTAACTTGACAATGGAGACTGAAGTACTTTTAGCTTTATAGCTGAAGCTGGTAAAATCACTCTACAAACTATCATCATTCTGCCCTTAACGAGATCAGAAATATTATGGACACATTAGTAAAAGCAATTTCTGTCTAGAGACAAGACTAACAGGATCTAACAGTACAGGTAGATAACAATAGAAATGGTACTACAGAAGTACAATACAAGTTAGAGAAAAAACAGAACTGGAGGAACTTATTCAAGAACATTCTAATGTAATCAATTACAAAAATAAGGCAAACTGGATGGAATATGGAGAGAAATGCACCAAATTCTTCCTAAATATTCAATACTAGAACTCAACCAAAAGTAATTTGCAGAAACTTGTTACTAAAGACAGGGTCATCCATGATTCTCTATAGTATAAGATAACCCTGTGAAGTTTTCAGTGGTGTTATGTGGACTGTGGCAATGTGCATTCCATCGGAAGTGCACCCCTATTGATAAAACTAACAAAAATGTATGGTTGTATTGGACATGTGAGGCATGCACTTCTATGTTTCCTTTCTATTATCTGGATGATTCCGACTGTGTATCTCTCGTAGTTGAGCAGGATATCAACCCTGATAACATGGTATTTAACCCATTAGATATTAATGAATCGATATAAATATAATGATTGTGTTGATCCAGATTCAAATCTCCTGAGATTTACCAGAGATGAGAATCACTTGTGATTACTATAATGTTAAACTGCTATACAGGTTGTTAAATTGTTAATTTCAGGACAAGCTTATTTTCTACCTTTTCATTTGAACATTCAAAATCTTCCTAAAAATCATGACCACCTTGTTCATTGTCTTCTCTCAATCATTAATTTTCCATTGTTGCCCTTTGAGAAATGTCGTTGACTGAAGAAACAACCATGCTTCATGACATGTCTCCTTATGCTGTTCACCACTGTGTCAGTTTTTGTTCATAAACGTTTTCAATTCTTTGTAAGAGAGGACCTCGCACTTACATCTGATGTTGAATCTCTTCTCATAGAAATTCCCTCCTGTTAATTTTTTGGTGGTAAAAAGTGGTAATTGGATGCATCTATCGGCCACCCGATTCTGACATTGGTAGTTGTATTGATATCCTTTCATCAACCTTGGATTTGATTAATAATGAAAATACAATTTGTTTTCTATTGGGGGATTACAACAAACGTATTTAAAAGTGAGAACCACTCACTGACATCTGACTTTTTGAATACTTTATACTCCAGCTATATCCATCCCCTCATCTATAAGCCCACAAGAGTGACCAGGCCGATGTGGAGTCTGCTTACCAGACTTTTCTCAAATCTTTCAATTCTGTATTTCACCACTGCTTTCCCTTAGTTACATCATGTAAGAGAGCAGCAGACTGGTCTCAAGTTGTATTAGAAGTTTCTCACAAATCCCTCTCCCCTGAATTCTGCGAATTAAAAAAATTATAATAACAAATTTACTCACCTAATTCGGATATCCCCAAAAATATATTTTACTAACAAATTCCAAGAATCCTTAAATAATATGTCAACTTGGAAATAAGAAAGGCTATACAACTATCCCATCTCAATGTTTTGTGGAAAATAAGACCTATAGTGATCCTGAAATTATTTCATGTCAATTTAATGTGGGTTCCTCTCTGCCAAAGAAAAGAGAGAAAAATGATTGAAATCCCTTGCATTACATTAAGGGACATTTCCCTTCTCTGCTTCAGTTTGATCCTCCTGATGTGATGGAGGTAATTGGTAACTTAAAGATATCAGCAGCAGGTCATGATGAGATTGGTGCGTCTGGTGAAATCAGTGTCTACCTCGATCACTGAGCCTCTAACGTATATCTTCACCAAATATCTATGCAAACTGGTATTGTTCCTAAAGATTAAAAAATTAACAAAGTTGTCCCCCTCTATACATCTGGGATCCCAGATTTTTTACAAATGATCACCCAATATCTGTACTACCATGTTTTTCTAGAAAAAATGGTGTATAAGAGAATGTTGAAACATTTAAAGCAACACTGTATGCTATATGTGCACCAACATGGTTTCCGTACAAACGACTCCACAGATGTTGCCTTTTGCAGCTTGTGGATAAAATCTTTACAGTCCTGAACAACAATGAAAACACTCCAGGCATCATTTTGGATTTATTCAAAGCGTTTGACACGGTTGATCATGAAATATTACTAAATTGCATTATGGTTTTCTTGATTATACATATAATTGGCTATATAGTTATGTTTATGATAGAGAACAATTTGTTAATGCAAACGGCTGTGCATCTACCAGGGCCAAGATATCCTGTGGCATGCCACAGGATTGATAATTGGACCTTTGTTATTCCTAATCTATATCAATGACCTTGCTGCTGTGTCTTCTACCGTAATTCCCATTCTCTTTGCTGATGATACCAATTAGATTTTATCCAACAATAATTTTGACTCACTAATTAATGAAGCCAACTCGGGCATGGCCACATTTTCTGAATAGTTCCAGATCATTTCTTTCTTAAATGTAAAAATCGGACTTTATTGTATTCACTAATAAGAATAAGAAATATTGTTTAAAAAAGAGCCAGAATCTCAATTGGTAGGAATAAAATCGAACAAGTCATATCCACTAGATTCCTCTGAGTTCTAATTGATGAAAAGTTATCCTGGAAAGATCATATTCAATTTGTCTGATCAAAGTGATAATCTGTTGGTATCATGTGGTGGTTCATTTCTTTACTATCAAATGAGGAGAGACAAACGTATCACACAAGTCAGAGTTATACATATCTTATTTTCCTTTCCTATCGTTCACGTTATCGTCCGGTTGAAATATTACAGTAAATATACATAAAAGGATACCTAAGGATACATTAAAAATTATGTTTGATTTGTTTGGAGAAAGTGTATAGGTATAATTTGAATGTGTCCTCTTCACGGTTCAATGGGCTACTCAACGTTGGATTTTCTGATCATAACGCGCCAACCAAACAGAGATTTCTGGGTTTTGTGTGACCCTCGCTGGATATGAATTTATGCTAATGTGGAAAATAGGAGAGGTGCTATCCTCAAACAATCAAATGTTGTGCTTTCGCCGTAAAGCCTTTTTGAAATCTGACAACGCTGTGATATTGCCAAGAATCCAAGCTTTTGATGACTATGCAACAATTGTATATTGATGAATGGTTAATAATTAAACTTTTGGATTTTGAATTTGGCGCCTTACATTTCACCGGGTATTTGTCGGGAGCTAGCGCGCTGCTACTCCCTAATTAACACCTGCTAATCATGTGTATGTGACCAATAAAATTTGATTTGATTTGATTTCACCATCTGCCCATTTTTGGGGTTAACAAGGCTACCTTAATAGCCTTGTTTACCAAAACACTGTGGGCCACTCCAGAAGGCATATTTTCTTCTGTTGAAGCCATTCTGTTGTTGATTTACTTCGGGTCGTTGTCCTGTTGCATCACTCAACTTCTGCTGAGCCTCAATTGGCGGACAAATAGCCTAACATTCTCCTGCAAAATATCTTGATAAACTTTGGAATTAATTTTTCTGTCGATGATAACAAGCTGTCCAGGCCCTGAGGCAGCAAAGCAGCCCCAAACCGTGATGCTCCCTCCACCATACTTTACAGTTGGGATGAGGTTTTGATTTTGGTGTGCTGTGCTGTGCCTTTTTTCTCCACACATAGTGTTGTGTGTTCCTTCCAAACAACTCAACTGTAGTTTCATCTTTCCACAGAATATTTTGCCAGTAGCGCTATGGAACATCCAGGTGCACTTTTTCAAACTTCAAACGTGCAGCATAGTTTTTTTTGGACAGCAGTAGCTTATTCCGTGGTGTCCTCCTATGAACACTATTAATGTTTAGTGTTTTACGTATCATAGACTCGTCTGTTGACGAGTCTACGATACGTAAAACACTAAACATTAATGGTGTTAGCATGTTCCAGAGATTTCTGTAAATCTTTAGCTAACACTCTAGGATTCGTCTTAACCTTGTTGAGCATTCTGCGCTGTGCACTTGCAGTCATCTTTGCAGGACGGCCACTCTTAGTTCAGCACTGTTGCTACTCTCCCTGTCTCCATTTATAGCCAATTTGTCTTACCGTGAACTAATGAACATCAAGGCTTTTAGAGATACATTTGTATGTTTAATTTATCTGCGCATGATGCTTGTGTTGGAAAGAAGCGTCACGTGTGGGTGTGGGCACACACCAATCAGAGTCCTGATTTTTGCTTAATGTTAAAAGAGCGTGATGGCCCTCTGATGAACTTGAATTTTTCCACTGAGTCATTATTTAAGAACTACAGATATATCACATTGCCCCATTGTTAACATTTTTGGTGGTGGCCCAGCTTTATGCAGGTCAACAATTCTTAATCTTAGGTCTTCTGAGATCTCTTTTGTTCGAGGCATGGTTCAAATCAGGCAATGCTTCTTGTGAATAGAATACTCAAATTTTGTGAGTGTTTTTTATAGGGCTCATTGATTGTCCTCAAAGTTAGCTGACTCCTGACTCCAATTAGCTTTTGGAGAAGTCATTAGCCTAGGGGTTCACATACTTTTTCCAACCAACACTGTGAATGTTTAAATTAAAATATTCAATATAGACAAGAAAAATACAATAATTGGTGTGTTATTAGTTTAAGCACATTATGTTTGTGTTGTTGTGACTTAGACAATTTAGTAAACTGAAATAAATAATAAAAAAACTGCACTGAAACTAATTTTACTCCAAAACCAAAACATACATTTTGAATTATGTTCAGTTTTCGTTGTTTTCTTAACTTTTGTTAAAAATATAGTCGGGTTTTCAATCGTTTGGGGGGTTTTCAAGATACTTATCTGGTGGGTAAATCTGGCCAGAAGATGGTGATGTTTCAAATAGGCGCAGTTTGGACAACACTATCACTAGCTAACAGGTAAAAAATTGGCTATGTATACATGACTTTGTGAACTGATAATGTTAGCCAGCCAGCTAGAGTGGCAAGTTAGCTGGTCCTGCTTTTGCATGTACATGCTGACGTATCACCATGCAGGCCATGTTATCTACAGTGATTGGTCCACAACGAGGGTGTGCTTGAAAAATGGAGCAGATTCCTATCACGGGCAAGAGCACCACCGATCTTTCCACCTGGGTTGAAAGCCACCCACCGCCGGGCACCATTGAAAATGAATGGGCCACTACTTCCACCTCTGCTTGTCTGGAAAGCCCTTAAGTCTACTAATTTGCATTATAAATGAGCAATCAGAATATAAATGTATTCTATGATCAGCAGATAGAGCTGTTTTACAATATATTTTATTAATTTAGCTGTCTCTTTTTATAAAAATGTGTTTCCTCATATCTCTCAGAACGTTACGTTTTTAACCTTTTTCAGCCTGCAGGATGTTTTTGTGTTTAATTTATCTGCGCACGATGCCTGTGTTGGAAAGAAGCGTCACGTGTGGGTGTGGGCACACACCGATCAGAGTCCTGAATTTGGCTTAATGTTATAAGAGCGTGATGGCCCTCTGATGAACTTGAATTTTTCCACTGAGTCATTACTTAAGAACTTCAGATATATCACGTTGCCCCATTGTTAACATTTTAGCTGGTGGCCCAGTCTTTGAGGGTATTCACAAATTAAGGAGTGTATCTTTAAACATCCACATCACGAGCTCAACAAACCCTGCTGGCAGGCATGTCAACTTCTACTCTGGTTTCAACCACATGGAATGCAGCCTAACAGATACTGATGTGGGAATCTACCTCTCTCCTGTTTTTAAACTGACATTTCCTCCTATCTCTCACAGCATTGAAGTATTTAAAAACAGATCATTGTGGGGCTCTGGCCTTCTGCTAGAACCCTGAAATGCTGATGCAGCTTTAGGGGTCCTAGCACATTTGAACTAAACAGTACGTTGGAAATGGTATGTTATATGATTAGTACTCAGCAAGGTTATTAAAGTAACTAAAGCTGAAACCAATCATGAAAAAACTATTTAGTAAACTGAAATAAAATAATGAACANGCGAGGGAGCACAAAGCATACACAAGCTGCATTCTGTAACAATATTCTTATTTGTATTATAAATAAAAGGCAGTTGCTCCCTGACAACACAAGGAACTTTGATCCTATTAAAAGGCAGGGGAGACTAGCCCATACAAGCTGCATTTAGTCAAATAAACATTCAGCATCAAATGATTACTACAAGGAGGTGTTGCTGATGAAATAATGCAAGCGCAAACCCTAGTGGACAAAATGCTTACAGCACCGGGTATTCCCAGGAAGTCTCCCATCCAAGTACTAACCAGGCCCAACCCGTGCATAGCTTCTGAGATCTGACGAGATCGGGCGCATTCAGGCTGGTATGGCCGTAAACGAGAGAGCAATTCTTGGTACACCATATAAAGTCAAAGTTAGTCTGATAAACAAACATTGCATTTTCACCAATTGGATATAGCTGCTTGACTTTTGGGTCACTCAAAAAGTGGAAGAAATTACATATACTGTCGCCATTACTTTGTAGCATAGATAGTTGGATGAAATACAAACAAAACTTGCTTACATTTCAAAGTGAGGGCACATAGTTCAGCCTTGTAGGAAAAATGGACAAAGGGTTCTAATTCCACCATGGAAAACAGACAGCCATCAGACACCAGTCCAGTTCCACTGACCAGCATTATTTCCTTTGATCATTTGAACAGGGCGAGGGAGCACAAAGCGTACACAAGCTGCATTCTGTAACAATATTCTTATTTGTATTATAAATAAAAGGCAGTTGCTCCCTGACAACACAAGGAACTTTGATCCTATTAAAAGGCAGGGGAGACTAGCCCATACAAGCTGCATTTAGTCAAATAAACATTCAGCATCAAATGATTACTACAAGGAGGTGTTGCTGATGAAATAATGCAAGCGCAAACCCTAGTGGACAAAATGCTTACAGCACC
>QNTS01004172.1:48045-64929 GCA_003317085.1 Hucho hucho | reverse complement strand
TGAAGTATTAAAAAACAGATCATTGTGGGGCTCTGGCCTTGTGCTAGAACCCTGAAATGCTGATGCAGCTTTAGGGGTCCTAGCACATTTGAACTAAACAGTACGTTGGAAATGGTATGTTATATGATTAGTAGTCAGCAAGGTTATTAAAGTAACTAAAGCTGAAACCAATCATGAATAAACTATTTAGTAAACTGAAATAAAATAATGAACAAACCCATTTTAAAAAACAAAACTGTACTGAAACTATGATATTTTACTCCAAAACGAACAAAAATTACAAAAATTACAAAAATGAATTATGTTCAGTTTTAGTTTTGTTTCCTAACTTTTGTTAAACATATAGTTGGGTTTTCAATCGTTTGGGGGGTTTTCAAGATACTAATCTGGCAGGTAAATCCGGCCAGGAGATGGTGATGTTCTAAATAGGCCCAGTTTGGACAACACTATCACTAGCTAACAGGTAAAAAATTGGCTATGTATACATGACTTTGTGAACTGATAATGTTAGCCAGCCAGCTAGAGTGGCAAGTTAGCTGGTCCTGCTTTTGCATGTACATGCTGACGTATCACCATGCAGGCCATGTTATCTACAGTGATTGGTCCACAACGAGGGTGTGCTTGAAAAATAGAGCAGATTTCTATCACGGGCAAGAGCACCACCGATCTTTCCACCTGGGTTGAAATCCACCCACCGCCGAGCACCATTGAAAATGAATGGGCCACTACTTCCGCCTCTGCTTGTCTGGAAAGCCCTTAAGTCTACTAATTTGCATTATAAATGAGCAATCAGAATATAAATGTATTCTATGATCAGCAGATAGAGCTGTTTTACAATATATTTTATTAATTTAGCTGTCTCTTTTTATAAAAATGTTTCCTCATATCTCTCAGAACGTTACGTTTTTAACCTTTTTCAGCCTGCAGGATTTTTTTGTGTTTAATTTATCTGCGCACGATGCCTGTGTTGGAAAGAAGCGTCACGTGTGGGTGTGGGCACACACCGATCAGAGTCCTGAATTTGGCTTAATGTTATAAGAGCGTGATGGCCCTCTGATGAACTTGAATTTTTCCACTGAGTCATTACTTAAGAACTTCAGATATATCACGTTGCCCCATTGTTAACATTTTAGCTGGTGGCCCAGTCTTTGAGGGTATTCACAAATTAAGGAGTGTCGCTTTAAACATCCACATCACGAGCTCAACAAACCCTGCTGGCAGGCATGTCAACTTCTACTCTGGTTTCAACCACATGGAATGCAGCCTAACAGATACTGATGTGGGAATCTACCTCTCTCCTGTTTTTAAACTGACATTTCCTCCTATCTCTCACAGCATTGAAGTATTTAAAAACAGATCATTGTGGGGCTCTGGCCTTCTGCTAGAACCCTGAAATGCTGATGCAGCTTTAGGGGTCCTAGCACATTTGAACTAAACAGTACGTTGGAAATGGTATGTTATATGATTAGTACTCAGCAAGGTTATTAAAGTAACTAAAGCTGAAACCAATCATGAATAAACTATTTAGTAAACTGAAATAAAATAATGAACAAACCCATTTTAAAAAACAAAACTGTACTGAAACTATGATATTTTAAACGAACAAAAATAAAAAATTACAAAAATTAATTAAGTTCAGTTTTAGTTATATATCTTAACTTGGGTTTAAAATATACTAGGGGTTTCAATGGGGTTTTCAAGCTTTTGTTTTTTTTTAAATGCGGCCTTTTTGACAGAGGGTTCTAGATGTAACTCAAAAGGGTTCCACCTGTATCCAAGATGGAACCAAAAGGGGCTATCCAATGGGAACAGCGGAATAACCCTTTTGGAACGCTTTATTCTAAGAGTGTAATATTCAATACCATTTCTCCTCTAAAAGCTGAATGAAACTGGCCAAAAGCTGAGGATAGATATAAGACCGCTTTCAATTGATGATTAATCTCACAAACATTTTTTAATCATTAATGTCCTCAGCTTTTCTCAAGGTAAAATCGACCAATAGAATGCTCTCAGAGATGGTACATTTTCAAACCCATCCCTGAACACCTCTAGTGGTTTCAACATCTTCCAGAGTTCTCCTCGTTAATTTAAATGAATGCATACAGTACCAGTCAAAGGTTTGGACACACCTACTCATTCCAGGGTTAGGGTTAGGGTCTTTGCTTATATGACCTGTTCTCGCCATAATATGGACTTGGTATTTTACCAAATAGGGCTATCTTCTGTATATTCTGTATACCACCCCTACCTTGTCACAACACAACTGATTGGCTCAAACGCATTAAGAAGACCGTCATGAAGCTGGTTGAGTGTTGATGTCTTCACTATTATTCTACAATGAGTAGGTGGGTCCAAACTTTTGACTGGCACTGTTTATTATTGACAACTCTGATCTCCTAAATGACAAATGCTGTGGAATTTGGTATAGTAAATTATTATTGTCAATAATAACAACTCCATCTGAAAAACTGTGTTGGTCATCTTGACTTTGTTTCCTTCTTTACCAGCGGAGGGCCTTCTACCACGAGTCGTCCCAGCGAGCCAGTCCCCCATCCTACCCAGAAGTCCGCCCAGGTCAGCGATGCCCAACTTTTCCTCCCTGATAAGTATGACGGGACTCCATCCAAATGTTGTGGCTTCCTACTCCAGTGCTCCCTCTATTTTACACATCCGACGGAAGCCCCCACCACCAAGAGGTCCAAGGTTGCCATGGGAATTTCTGTGCTGACCGTGCAGATGTTGGAGTGGGCTACGGCCGTCTGGGAGAGAGGAGAGGAGGAGCTGCGTTCCTGGCTCTGTTCAGGGCGGTCTTTGACAATCCACCGGAGGGCAGCCCGGGAGGTGAGTGACTACTCCAATTCCGGCATGGTGCCTAGACCGTGCGGACTACGCTCACGCATTGCGGACTGTGGCAGCCTCCAGCAGATGGAATTAGCCGGCGCTCCGCAACCTATCCCAAAGAGGACTGCCCAAGGAGGTCCAGACAGAGTTGGCGTGCTGGGACTCGCTCATTTGCGAAGGCCATCCGCCTAGACAACCTTCTTCGGGAGCGTTGACGCCCTCCTTTGGCCATCCTGAGGCAGAGCCTGAACCTATGGAGATATGGGTCACACACCTCTCTGCGGCAGAGCAACGTCGCCGGAGACAGCTGGGGCTGCATCCCTATTGGGACCAGGAGGGGCACAGGCTCCAGCGGTTTCCAATGGGGTAGAGGGACGGCCCCGTGATCCTCCTTCTCCCAGGGTAGGCGTGAGTATTCCATCATTGTTTTCCGCCAAACACTTCCTGGTTCCATTTCACTGGTTGGCTGTCCCTCAGGTGTTGTCTCCAACGCTTTAGTGTCCTCCGGTGCTGTGGGGAATTTTATCGACCAGGCCCTGGTCTTTTTCTGAACATCACCGTGTACCCACTCTCCTTTTCCGGTACAAGCCTTGGATAAATGACCATTGGGATCTGGCACTATTACGTACATAACAGCACCACTCACCCTCCCTGTGGGACCCTTGCACCAAGAAAGTCTTCCCTTCCTCATAACCACGGCTCCCGTACACAAAGTAATCCTCTGACTCCCGTGGCTCCAACTTTATGACTCCACCATCTCCTGGTCGAGGATGAAAATCTCTGCATGGGCACCCGGATGTTGGAAGACCTGCTTTCCCTTACCTTGTGGTTCCATGTCAGCTGAGAGTCCTGTGAGTTCCCTCCAGCCTACCATTCCATCCTCCCAAATCCGTGGTCCCGTGTTTTGGAACGTAGATGTGGACATCTGCCAGGCTCTGGTGAGGAAACCCGCTCCTGCTACCTTCCCTCCTGAGCGCGTCTACGTCCCCACGGAGGTGAGGGATCGGCTGTCCCTTGCCGCTGGACTCCCAGGTATCACCCGCGCCATTCAATCCATCTCCGATAAGTACGGGTGGCCCACCTTGGCGCAGTACGTCGCCCTTTATGTCAACTCTTGCTCCGTGTGTGTACAAACCAAATCCCCCCGGCACCCTCCAGCAGGTAAACTCTTACCCATGCCTCAGCGGCCTAGGTCACATTGACCATAGACTTCGATACTAATCTCCCCCGTCTGATGGTTTCACCACTGTTATGGTTGTTGCGGAGAGATTCTCCATATCCTTCTGTTGTATCCCTCTCTCTGTTCTCCATACTCTCCAGGTCGCTGGGCAACTGTTTCAGCAAGTCTTCTGGCACTATGGACTTCTGGAGCACATTGGCCCCCAATTCACGTCGCGGGTATAGAGAGCCTTCATGGAGAAGCTGGATGCCACAGCCACCCTCACATCCGGGTACTGGCCTCAGCTAACTGAAATAAAATAATTAACAAACCCGTTTGAAAAACAGAAAATATACTGAATGTTTTAAAAATAAAATTAAAACCATCATGACTTTTGGCAAAAATCTAATAGGATTTTCAAGCAACTGAATCTGGCGGGTAAATGCAGCCAGGAGATGGCAATGTTTCAAATAGGCCTAGTTTGGACATCACTAGCTAACATGTACAAAATTGTCTAGGTAACTAACTTGATCTACTAAAGTAAATAAATCACTGAATTGGTGTAAACATGAGCAAGTGAGTTTCCTTTCAATATTTTTTTGTAAAAGTTCCCCCACTTTTCTGTTTCAATTCAAGTCACATTGAAATTGACATTATAATTTAAACCTAACCTATGACCTGACCCATCACATGATGTAATACTGCCCTCCAGTTGCAAAAAGGGACATCCCAAAAAACACCAATAAACCTATACAACACAAATGGCTCCTAGCCTCCCATGCATGTTTTCTGTCCTAAAGAATATATTATGTATAGATTGTGCGCAGGCCTAGACTATCTTTCACTTGAATCTTCTCTTTTACCAGTTCGGGTTTTAAAGTTTTCCGTGTCATTTATCTGTATACCATTTTTTTTATTACTACTCTACAGTTGTTATTGCTTGGATAACTCAAGGTTACTTTCGTAACCCCGGTTCTCTGATAATATGACTGAGACGTATCACATATGGGAAGTTGTCTAGCGGATTCACTAACCTTAGGTAACCAATCACACAGCTTCTGTTGGAGACAGACATGTCGAGTGTCGAATGAGGTGAGCCCCTCCATTCTTATATGGTGCCACTCGCCCCTCCCACTGGTTATTCTCAAGCATGTCTCTCTTCCTTGCACTCTATGAGGAGGGGAATGTGGTGATACATCTCACTTACATTATCAGAGAACCAGGGTTATGAAAGTAACATTGAGATCTCTTTCAAATACTTGTTTTGATGTATAAGATATGGGATATGTACAACTTCCATATCGCAGACTCATGCTCTTCGAAGCCAGGCTAGATTTCCAACAGTACCATCCCTCAGAGGCTCTGATACTGTGTACATTATGCCCCAACAAAGGTGCAGTGACATTCACCCTCTTAGATAAAAAGGTGCTATCTAGAACCTAAAAGGTTTATTCAGCTTTTTCACAGACGGTTCTACATGGAACCCAAAAGCTGGAACCAAAAAGGGTTTAACCTGGAACCAAAAAGGATTATCCTATGGGGACAGCTTAAGAACCCTTTTGGAACCCTTTTTTCTAAGAGTGTAGTCAGTTAAACCTCAAAAGGACGAGGGGTAGCCCAACAAGCTGCATCACAAATCTCTAGTAAAGAAATGCATTTGAACAGCGCCCAATAATGCAGCCAAACCTCTGGTGGTCTGAGCCCTCAGGGGACTTTAACTCATGCCAATCTAATAGCCTCCACTATCCCATGGGATAGTTGTTGTTTATGAGAGAGGGGGCCCACCCTTGCTGAAAACAAAGAGTTTCTCGCTTTTACGTAATGCTCTCATTCTATCCAAGTAAATGTACAAAGACGTGTACTTGAATCAAATCAAATCTAATTTTATTGGTCACATACACATGGGTAGCAGATGTTAATGCGAGTGTAGCGAAATGATTGTGCTTCTAGTTGCGACAGTGCAGTAATATCTAACAAGTAATCTAACAATTCCTTAACAACTACCAATACACACAAATTTAAAGTGGTGAATGAGAATTTGTACATATAAGTATATGGATAGGTGATGGACGAGCGGCATAGGCAAGATGCAGTAGATGGAATAAAATACAGTATATACATGTGATATGTGTAAACATTGTTAAAGTGACTAGTGATCCATTTATTAAAGGAGCCAGTGATTGGGTCTCAATGTAGGCAGCAGCCTCTCTGAGTTAGTGATTGCTGTTTAGCAGTCTGATGGCCTTGAGAAAGAAGCTGTTTTTCAGTCTCTCGGTCCAAGCTTTGATGAACCTGTACTGACCTCACCTTCTAGATGGTAGCGGTGTGAACAGGCAGTGGCTCGGGTGGTTGTTGTCCTTGATGATCTTTTTGGCCTTCCTGTGACATCGGGTGCTGTATGTGTCATGGAGGACAGGTAGTTTGCCCCCAGTGATGCGTTGTGCAGACCGCACCACCCTCTGGAGAGCCGTGAGGTTGAGGGAGGTGCAGTTGCCGTACCAGGCTGTGATACAGCCCGACAGGATGCTCTCAATTGTGCATCTGTAAAGGTTTGTCTGGGTTTTGGGTGGCAAGTCTCCTGAGGTTGAAGATGTGTTGTTGCGCCTTCGTCACCACACTGTCTGTGTGGGTGGACCATTTCAGTTTGTCTGTGATGTGTATGCCGAGGAACTTAAAACGTTCCACCTTCTCCACTGCTGTCCCTTCGATGTGGATAGGGGGGTTACTCCCCTTGCTGTTTCCTGAAGTCCACGATCATCTCCTTTGTTTTGTTGACGTTTAGTGAGAGGCTGTTTTCCTGACACCACACTTCGAGTGCCCTCACCTCCTCCCTGTAGGCTGTCTCGTCGTTGATGGTAATCAGGCCCACTACTGTTGTGTCGTCTGCAAACTTGATGATTGAGTTGGAGGCGTGCATGGCCATGCAGTCGTGGGTGAACAGGGAGTACAGGAGGGGGCTGAGCAAGCACCTTTGTGGGGCCCCGGTGTTGAGGGTCAGCGAAGTCGAGATGTTGTTTCCTAAAAGTCTTCACCACCTTGGGGCGGCCCGTCAGAATGTCCAGGACCCAATTGCACAGGGCGGGGTTGAGACCCAGGACCTACAGCTTGATGATGACCTTGGAGGGTACTATGGTGTTGAATGCTGAGCTGTAGTCAATGAACAGCATTCTTACATAGGTATTCCTTTTGTCCAGAGGGGATAGGGCAGTGTGCAGTGTGATGGCGATTGCGTGGTCTGTGGACCTGTTGTGGCGGTATTCAAACTGAAGTTGGTCTAGGGTGGCCGGTAAGGGGGAGGTGATATGATCCCTGACTAGTCTCTCAAAGAACTTCATGATGACAGAAGTGAGTGCTATGGGGCGATAGTCATTTAGTTCAGTTATTTTTGCATTCTTGGGTACAGGAACAATGGTAGCCATCTTGAAGCATGTGGGGACAACAGACTGGGATAGGGAGCGATTGAATATGTCCGTAAACACACCAGCCAGCTGGTCTGCTGGACGTGGCTAGGGATGCCGTCTGGGCCAACAGCCTTGCAAGGCTTAACATGTTTAAATGTTTTACTCACGTCGGCCACGGAGAAGGGGGGGTGCAGTCCTTGTTAGCGAGCCGTGACGGTGGCTCTGTATTATCTTCAAAGCGGGCAAAGAAGGTGTTTAGTTTGTCTGTCCGTGACGTGGCTGGTTTTCTTTTTGTAGTCCCTGATTTCCTGTAGACCATGCCACATACGTCTCATGTCTGAGCCATTGAATTGCGACTTCACCTTGTCCCTGTACTGGCATTTCACTTGTTTGATTGCCTTGCGGAGGGAATAACTACACAGTTTATATTCAGCCATATTCCCAGACCTCTTTCCATGGTTAAACACGGTAGTTCGCGCTTTCAGTTTTGAGCGAATGCCGCCATCCATCCACGGTTTCTGGTTAGAGTAGGTTTTAATAGTCACAGTGGGTACAACATCTACAATGCACTTCTTTATAAACTCGCTCACCGAGTCAGCATATAGGTCGATGTTGTTCTCTGAGGCTGACCGGAACATATTCCAGTCCGCGTGATCAAAATAATCTTTAAGCGTGGCTTCCGATTGGTCAGACCAGCATTGAATGGTTCTCGTCACTGGTAAATTCTGTTTGAGTTTCTGCCTATAAGACGGTAGGAGATAGATGGCGTTGTGGACAGATTTGCCGGAGGGAGGGCGGGGGAGGGCTTTGTATGCATTGCGGAAGTTAGAGTAACAGAGGTGGAGCGTATTGCTTCTGTGCGTGATGCAATCAATATGCTGATAGAATTTAGGTAACCTTGTTCTCAGATTTGCTTTGTTATAATCCCCAGCTACAATAAATGCAACCTCAGGATATATGGTTTCCAGTTTACATAGAGTCCAGTGAAGTTCCTTGAGGGTCGTCTTAGTGTCTGCTTGAGGAGGAATGATTACACCATGAGTCGTTAATTATGAAGCATACACCCCCGCCCTTCCTCTTCCCACAGAGGTGTTTATCTCTGTCGACGCGATGCATGGAGAAGCCAGGTGGCTGAACCGATTCCGACAACATATCCAGAAAGAGCCATGTTTCCGTGAAACAGAGAATGTTACAATCTCTGATGTCTCTTTGGAAGGCAACCCTTGCTCGAATTTCGTTTACCTTGTTGTCAAGAGACTGGACATTGGCGAGTAGTATACTCAGGAGTGGTGGCCGATGTGCACGTCTATGGAGCCTGACCAGTAGGCCGCTCCGCCTTCCCCTTCTGCCCCGTCGTTGTTTTGGGTCGGCTACTGGGATTAGATCCATTGTCCTGGGTGGTGGTTCGAACAGAGGATGTGCTTCGGGAAAGTCGTATTCCTGGTCGTAATGTTGGTAAGTTGACGTTGCTCTTATATTCAATAGTTCTTCCCGGCTGTATGTAATACGACTTAAGATTTCCTGGGGTAACAGTGTAAGAAGTAATACATGAAAAAAAACTTGAAGCGAGGTGACCATCTCTGTCGGCGCCATCTTTCTATCTAGCTACAAGTCAAAAACAGCGGGTGGAAAGCCACAAGCTCTAAGGCGAGATAATTATAATTATTGCTGACTTTAGGCATAAATGTGGGGTAGGTAGCAAAGTTACCTTTGAAAAACCGTGGGGCAAACTGTATGCACCACTAGAGGACTGAAAGCCGAGGTAAGTCTGTCGCATTAGAGTCATCCTCTCACTGGCCCGACCCAGAGGGCCGTGGTCACTGGGTGTGAGTGGAAAATATCTTTGTTCGCTTTGGTCAGCAGATCCCTGCATAAAAGTAACTGCCAGGTTGGAATGTGCCAGTGCTTGCGTGTCAAGCTCACCCAAAGATGCTTCAGAGGCGGCAGTAAATGGCATACCTCATAAAAAGTCTGAGGTATATGAGCCAGGCGGATCTCAACCTGGCGCTCTATTGAGAGTCAGGAGTAGAGAGAGGATGGAGCCTTGAGATGGATTTCAATATCATCTTGGGTAAAGAGACAAGGCTGAAGTGGCGGTCACAGGACCAAACTAGACCTTTCCATATCCTCAGAGGCCTTCAGAGCTCCTGAGAAGGTGGGGCCATCTACCCTAGTGAGAGGGGAGGCTTTCTGCAAGAGAGAGCAGCCGGGTGAATGACGTAGGCCGTCAGACGGTGTAGCTAAAAGGAAGAAGGAAGCATACTGGTTAACCAGATGTCCTAATCCTTAACAATAGAGCAGCTATGTGTCCGGTCTTTCTCGGCCCCTCCCCCGAAGAGGAGGCTTACTAGAGCACAATTACCCCCCCCTCTCTCTTTTCTTTGAACCAGAAAGTATATGTATAATAATATACTGACTATTCACTAACTCAATAGACTTCATCAATATAGGTGAGTTGCCATAGGCTTGTTAGGAAAGTATTTATGAATAATAAGAAAACAGGTTTGGAGAGCCTTTACGCATAACATATACAGTGCCCTCTGTAATTATAGGGAAAGTGACAAATGTTATATTGTTTTGGCCCTGTACTCCAGCACTTTGGATCTTTTATCAATAGCTCTTATCAATTTGTAAATTACAGTGCATGGAGAATGGTGTTACTTCTGTAAAAAAAAAAGATAGTATATGTTGTTCTACAACCTTTCTTTGGACATGCTCATCGCGATGGCTATCCGTCTGGACAACCTTCATCAGGAAAGACGGCACGTACCTCTCTCCTCACCCTCTTCCTTTGGCTGTCCTGAGGTAGATCCTCCGCAGCATAGTGGTGTCGCCAGAGATAGCTGGGGCTCTGTCCCTATCGCGGCCAGTAGGGGCACCAGCTTCAGCAGTGTCCGGGGCGCCCCTACCCGGGGTCCACTAGGGCAAAGGGGCAGCTCCGTGATCATCAGGGTCTCCCAGGGTAGGCATGAGTATTCCATCATCATCGTTTTTCCGCCAAAATCTGGTTTCCATTTCTGTCCCTTAGGTGTGTCTCTACAGCTCTAGTGGACTCCGGTGCCGCAGGGAGTTTCATCGACCAGGCCCTCGCCTCCTCCCTGAACATAACCTCATACCCGCTCTCCTGTCTTTTTCCGGTCCAACCCCTGGATAATCAATCACATCACAGCACCACTCACCCTCACCGTGGGACTCATGCACCAGGAAAGCCTTCCCTTCCTCATCATCACCGCAAACGTACACAATGTAATCCTCGGCCTCTCGTTGCTCCAACATCATTAAACTCACCACCTGGGCACCAGGATGCCGGAAGACCTACTTTCCCATACTCCGTAGTTCCATATCAGTTGAGAGTCCTGTAAGTGCCTCCAGCCCATCATTTGGTCCTCCTGTATCATTGGCCCCGTGTTTTGGGACATAGATGTGGACATATGCTACCTGCCCTCCTGAACGCATGTACGCCCCCACGGGGGTAAGAGATTGGCTGTTGAACTGGTCGCACACATCTCTCGCTGCTGGACATCACAGGTATCACCCGCACAATTAATTCTCAACCGCACAATTAAGTACTGGTGGCCCACCTTGGCGCAGGAAGTTCCCATCTGTCCATAGATTTCGTTCACTGATCACCACTGTTATGGTTTTTGTGGACAGATTCTCTAAATCCTGCTGTTTTATCTCTCTCTCTGGTCTCTCTACCGCACTAAGTCCCTGAGGCACTGTTCAAGCAGGGGGATTGGGCCGATTCCTTCCCTGGGTGGAGTAAGCCCAGAACTCACTTTGTCATTCCTCCACCGGGCTGACTCCCTTCCAGTACATCCTGGGATACCTGCCGGCCCCATGGACCCCAAGCCAGACAGAGGCCCCTGCCGTCAACGAGTGGTTTCTGCGTGCACATAAAGTGTGGAACGCCGCACAAGTGAGGCCCCAGCGTGTCGCCCACCGGCAGAAGGATCATGCAGAACGCCACCGCAGTGAGGCTCCCATCTGGCTCTCTACCAGGAACCTCCCGCTCCGCCTGCCATCCCGGAAGCTGAGCATCTGGTTTGTGGGGCCCTTCAAGGTCCTCTGGAGGGTCAATGAGGTAACTTACCATTTACAACTTCCCAACAACTCCTGGATCTCACCCTCTTTTCATGTTTCCCTCCTCAGGCTGGTGGTTCCTGGTACCCTGGTTGATGCCGTCCCCCGCGACACCCCTCCACCTCCCCTGGACATCGATGGGACCCCTACCTATGCTGTCAGGTCCCTACTGGACTCCTAATGTTGTGGGGGTAGGCTTCAGTACCTGGTGGACTATGCGGGGTACGGCCCAGAGGAGCAATGTTGGGTTCCGGGTGGCCAACATGATGGATCCCAACATCATCCGGGATTACCATCTCCACCGTCCAGACCGGCTGGCTCCTCGCCCTCTGGGCCATCCTCCTGGCCGGCGTCGTCCTGCTGCTGGAGCAGCGCATCGGGTGGAGGCGGGGGGTACTGTCACACCTATCCCTTCTCTCACTCTCCAGCGCTCAAAGTCGCCAGGCTACTAACCACCGGCCCTGGCAACCATTATTACGCACACCTGCTCCCCATCATTACACACACCTGGACTTCATCATCACCTTGATAACCTTTTGCATTGTTTTTTTCCACACTCTGTACGCCTCTCATGTTTTCTTTATCTACATCTATCATTATTTAACTCACCTTCTGCACCTGCATCCTGACTCCTGGCGTATGTGTGGCAAGCTTCAGAATCAACACTACACAATTAGTTCCAATTCTCACTAAATTAATTTAACAGTAGGTCTTAGCCCTTAAATTGCAATAGATACTATGCTAACATATGGATTTATTTTAAGATAGTCATAAAATGTATAATTTAGTAATTCGATTTTGAACTTCATGACCCCTGTAGGTATATAAAAAAGGGTTTTTATGAAACATTGAATTTGGCCTTTACTGTTGTAGCCCATAGAAATGTATTGAATGTCTGAGAAATATAAGAAAACTCAGGATATTATTATTTTGACGCATGTTTGGTCACGCTATTTTGGCCACATTTCACCCCCTATGCACTTTTAGCAATTTTTACAGCCCGGTACTGGTTTGCCTTCAGAAGACTCCCCTGAAGCTTGTGTCGTAGACCAGAACAACCAACACCTTTGTGTTTGAGAGAGTCTCCCCTTTCGATATTGGTGACATATTAGTTTGTAGCTCCGACGGCCTAGACAGAAGGTTGTGTGAGAAGACTTCTTTGAAAACAGGATGTCTGCGACTGATAGTTCAGACAAATGCCATAAAGCTTGTGGAGCAGTAAAATGGAAGGCGGATTTACCTAGATCGGTACCTACTAGTGGAACCTGGAGAGTTAACCATCCCTGTGAATGGGTTTGGTGTCTCATATAAGTTATTGTAATAATACTATGATCGGTCCAGCCCAAAGGGACAGATTTAGCCTTTGTACTTTTTTATGGATTACTGCAAAATATTAAATCAATACATGTTTCTGTTAGGTTGCTAAACCTGTTTCTGGATTATTTTGTAGTGGCCTTAACCATTTGCATTAGACTGACATGGTCAGTGAAGTCTGGATTTGTTTCCATCATTCTTGTCCTTCCAATTAATGTTACATCTCCAAGAACGTATAACTCTTTGTTTTCATCAGTGACATGGTCAATACTGTCACGTACATAGTATTTGTAAAATTATTGAGCATGTGCTGAAAACTCAGAAATGCATCAGAAATTGTCCTTATCTTTAGCATATCAAAAAGCATATCAAGATCAGGATATGGTCCTCAGCCAAGAGAAGCATATCTGGAATCAATTTAGCTTAATATCTTAATGTGCTGAGAAAACACATATATGCGACGTATACAGTCAGTATTTGTCAACAGAAAATAGGATGTCACATATCTCAGGATATTCAATGAGTCCATAACACGGCCATAGGAAATGTCCATGTGTTATATTCGGAGTAATCCCAATATCATATATGTCTAAAACACACATCTTGATTCAGAATTTGTCAGGATATGGTGCATATCCACGAAAAGAAATATGCATTGGAAATGGTCTGTATTCTCTAGAACAGTGGTTCCCCAATTTTTTATAGTCCCCCACCCCTTCAATAATTTAACCTCCAGCTGTTCTAGGACCAGGGCACAAATAATAATATGATACTAATCAATAATTTTGCACTTTATTTGACCATCTTATATATAAAACCTTATTTGTTAATTGAAAATTGTGAATAACTCACGACAGGTTAATTTGAATTTGTGCTTGAAAGGATGCACATAACTCTGCAATGTTGGGTTGTAATGGAGTGTCTCAGTCAAATCATTTTCCACACACAGTCTGTCCCTGTATTTAGTGTTCATGCTAGTGAGGGCCGAGAATGCACTCTCACATAGATACGTGGTTGCAAAGGGCATCAGTGTCTTAACAGCGCGATTTGCCAAGGCAGGACACTGAGCGCAGCCCAATCTAGAAATCTGGAAATCCAACACCCTACTCAACAAATTGGATGCAGTCTATCACAGTGCCATCCGTTTTGTCACCAAAGCCCCATATAAAATGTGTGAAATTGTCGCTCTATCCCATGGTTAGGTTTTCAGAAGGCGGATTTTCCACTAACTTTTTACCTGGGCTTTGCTCTTTTCATATTTATTTTGATCCTAACAAATTCCCCAGTCCCTGGCGGTGACAAGCATAACCATAGCATGATGCTGCCACTCTTCTACACAGTAATCAATTGGATGTGAATGGCTACAGCAATAAATTCTATTGAAACACGTTTGTTTGTTTGATATGTCAAATATTAACTATTCAAGAATTATCTTGGCTAGCTATCTAGCTCGGCTAAAGTCAGTTTACTTACAGGCTGAATTAAGCTGGCTAGCCAGGAATTCACCATTTAAAAAAACAAACAGCTGCTATACAAAAATACGGTCCTCCATAATATTAAATGTATGTATTTATGTATTCTGTATTTATTCTATTAGCTATGTATGCTAACGTTATCTAGCTGTCAACCAGGTGTTTGATTGACAGGTTAGATTAATTGTCATGGTTACGTACTACAGTGGCAGGAGCCGCAGGCTGTGCGCAGCCCGTCCTATGTACCCTTGACAACGGAGTCAGCGACAGTATCAAAGTATATATTTTTTGTGGGACAAGGAAACCGACAGTCGCAACGATGGTCGACAGACATTCCACCGGTCGTCACTAGCTTCCACAACCACAAAGTCATAATTATGGCTAAACCCCACCTATTTCTACAATTTATATTCTAAAATCAGATTTTAAGCCTAACCCTAAACTTAACCCTTACCTTAACCACAATGCTAACCTTATGCCTAACCCTAACCTTAATTGAATTAACCTTTTACTGCAGTTGGCTAAATCAGGGTCACACAGAGTGATTCTTGGTAGTCTTAAACATATCTACTTTTAAACAAAAGTATACACCTCACACACATGGTTATGGACACTTGTATTTCGCTACACTCGCATTAACATCTGCTAACCATGCGTATGTGACAAATAAAATTTGATTTGCACCATGTGTTGAAATGTATTCAGTTTTGAGTTTGCATCCCAATATTACACTTTATATACATCACAGAAGAAATATAACCAAACTGTTAGAAAAAATGAGGCACCCATGAGGCATAAAGAGGGCACTTTTGGTCATTGACTGCAGGAAAGGGCTACGTCCAAATAGCACATTTTTGCTTAGATGAATTTTTACAATATAGCCACTGGAGTACAAATTAAATATTGTTTTTAACAGTGAAACTTGCCTCATTCTAATTGTCTACAGACATGTCGATAGACCAACTGTAAACCAGCCTTAACCATGCGTTCACATTCTCTGAAGATGCTGAAAGAAAGAAATCATATTTCTACACCTGTTCTCGACACAACACTTATATTTGGTCTAGCATTCACTTTACTGCAAGAAACACTTACAGTGAGGGAAAAAAGTATTTGATCCCCTGCTGATTTTGTACATTTTCCCACTGACAAAGAAATGATCAGTCTATAATTTTAATGGTAGGTTTATTTGAACAGTGAGAGACAGAATAACAACAAAAAAATCCAGAAAAACGCATGTGAAAAATGTTATAAATTGATTTGCATTTTATTGAGGGAAATAAGTATTTGACCCCCTCTCAATCAGAAAGATGTCTGGCTCCCAGGTGACTTTTATACAGGTAACGAGCTGAGATTAGGAGCACACTCTTAAAGGGAGTGCTCCTAATCTCAGCTTGTTACCTGTATAAAAGACACCTGTCCACAGAAGCAATCAATCAATCAGATTCCAAACTCTCCACCATGGCCAAGACCAAAGAGCTCTCCAAGGATGTCAGGGACAAGATTGTAGACCTACACAAGGCTGGAATGGGCTACAAGACCATCGCCAAGCAGCTTGGTGAGAAGGTGACAACAGTTGGTGCGATTATTCGCCAATGGAAGAAACACAAAAGAGCTGTCAATCTCCCTCGGCCTGGGGCTCCATGCAAGATCTCACCTCGTGGAGTTGCAATGATGATGAGAACGGTGAGGAATCAGCCCAGAACTACACGGGAGGATCTTGTCAATGATCTCAAGGCAGATAGGACCATAGTCACCAAGAAAACAATTGGTAACACACTACGCCGTGAAGGACTGAAATCCTGCAGCGCCCGCAAGGTCCCCCTGCTCAAGAAAGCACATATACATGCCCGTCTGAAGTTTGCCAATGAACATCTGCATGATTCAGTGGACAACTGTGTGAAAGTGTTGTGGTCAGATGAGACCAAAATGGAGCTCTTTGGCATCAACTCAACTCGCCGTGTTTGGAGGAGGAGGAATGCTGCCTATGACCCCAAGAACATCATCCCCACCGTCAAACATGGAGGTGGAAACATTATGCTTTGGGGGTGTTTTTTACTAAGGGGACAGGAAAACTTCACCGCATCAAAGGGACGATGGACAGGGCCATGTACCTCCTTCCCTCAGCCAGGGCATTGAAAATGGGTCATGGATGGGTATTCAAGCATGACAATGACCCAAAACACACGGCCAAGGCAACAAAGGAGTGGCTCAAGAAGAAGCACATTAAGGTCCTGGAGTGGCCTAGCCAGTCTCCAGACCTTAATCCCATAGAAAATCTGTGGAGGGGAGCTGAAGGTTCGAGTTGCCAAACGTCAGCCTCGAAACCTTAATGACTTGGAGAAGATCTCCAAAGAGGAGTGGGACAAAATCCCTCCTGAGATGTGTGCAAACCTGGTGGCCAACTACAAGAAACGTCTGACCTCTGTGATTGCCAACAAGGGTTTTGCCACCAAGTACTAAGTCATGTTTTGCAGAGGGGTCAAATACTTATTTCCCTCATTAAAATGCAAATCAACTTATAACATTTTTCACATGCGTTTTTCTGGATTTTTTTGTTGTTATTCTGTCTCTCACTGTTCAAATAAACCTACCATTAAAATTATAGACTGAT
>QNTS01004172.1:23993-47834 GCA_003317085.1 Hucho hucho | reverse complement strand
AAAGCACCACATTTGATTGTTTGAGGCTAGTACCTCACATATTTTCTACATTAGCATAAATTCATATCCAGCTCGGTTCTCAAAATGTCCATATCACAGCTAATATAAATCGCTTACCTTTCAAATAACTTCTGCTGAGGGCTTCCCAAGTGTCCAAACAAGAGAATCCATGGTTCTTTTGTTAGAAAAAGTAATTCATTATATCCATAAATCTCTGTTTGGTTGGCACGTTATGTTCAGCTACTCCACCAAGCATTGTCAGTCTACTCGCGGGTTGTACAGTGACGAAAACGCGTTCAAGTTATACCTCTCATCTTTTCACAAACAAATCAAATATCATTAATATTGCATCCTTATGTATTCTTTTATGAATAATAGCGATCATATTTTACACGGATGGTAACTGAAATGTTATAAAAGGAAAAGAAAGCTGGGCGCGTTCTCGTTTCCCTTTCTGTAGTCTTTCTTCTTCTATAAGGATCTCCTCAGGGCTATTTCCTCCAGACACTTTCCAGAGACTGTTGACATCCAGTGGAAGCCATAGGTACTGCAACCTGTGTCCTATTCCCCATTGACTTCTATTACCAGGCCTTCAAAGTGAGTGGAGGGCAAAAGAAAATGGATTTCCGGACAGAAATTTCTCAGGTTTTTGCCTGCTATATCTGTTCTGTTATACCCACAGACTATATCTTAATGGTTTTAGACACTTCAGAGTGTATCCAATAGTACTAATTATGTGAATATCCTAGTTTCTGGCCCTGAGTGGCGGGCATTTAACTTTGGGCACGTCAGACAGGCGAAAATTCGGAAAATGGGACCCTAGCTGTAACAGGTTAAGTAATCTTGCTAGCTGTTGCTGTTGGTTACTTTGCTTTCTTGATATACATGGCTTAAAAATACGCCACTGATATTCATCTACTAGATACAGTATTTCTAGATACAAAATACAGCTAAATCCTCATTTAACATTTTATTATTATTATTACTATTATTATTATTATTATTATTATTATATTAACATGTTTATAAATGTATTGGTCAGAAACCACATACAGTATAGGGCTTGGAAGGAAGTACAAAACACTTTTAATTTCAAGCACAGAACACAACTGTTTATTTATCTTTTGACATGCCAAATACATATCAGTATAAGTAACTTACATAATTTTTTTAGAGTACAGGACCAACACAGCATTTATTCACGTGAGAGGTCTAAACACAACACATTATTACTTCATTATAGGGTTTCTATATACAAATTACTTCTGTAACATATTTTGTGCATAGTTAACACATACATATATATATATATAGTATTTTCATAATAATGACAAAGGGAAGATGTCTTCTTGTCTATACTGAACTTGTATGACACATTACAATGGGTTGATTCCTGTGGATAGGAGACACTGGCATAACAAGAACATTACTAATAATAACAGCTGAATATAACAATAACTCACATTCCAGTATCCTATTTTTGAAGTGTCTGTACTGTATTGACTTTATGCATCTAGTCTCTTGATGTATTGCTGTAATGCACTGCTATAATGTATTTCTGTAATGTATGGCTGTAAGGTTTTTCTGTAATGTATTGCTCAATTTGCATCGTATGTTCTAGTGTTTTTAATTCCTCAAAAAGTCCAGTTTGATGGATTGAGTTTCTTTCGATTCTATGTCAGTAGCGGTGGCTTGCATTTCTGTGAAACCAAACTTGATTTCTAGCCTGATGCTGCGGTTCATACCCTTTGTGGTGTCAGGACTTTGAACAATGAAAGACCCAATCTGATCCATTCCCCACTCATCAACATATTTGGCATTCAGTCTCTCTGTGCTGAAAAAACTGAAAGATATTTCCGTCTGATCACTTGATATGGGACTGAAGGTGTGTTCCCTGACTTCCTCACAACCCACTGACTCACCCTTCTGCACCAGTTTATTGAAAACATCACTGCAGTACTCAATTCCCTCATGAGTTGTGAATTTCTTTTCAGGTTTGTGCTTTGACTCATCAAAACTCTCATATACAGCGATTCCATAAGTCAGGGCACTGATTCGTGACGACACTAACTTGGGGTTTTTCCCAAACAGAACAGCCCCCTTGATAATGACCTCCTGGGGATCAATAGGAAAGAGCACTTTGCATTGACCACTAAACTGCCGTTGAATGTGACTCCGCAGTATGTGACATGAGGCATAACCTCCCACAATGAGAATGAAGTCAATGCTGAGGCCTTCAGGATTGTCCTTACTTTTCAAGATTTGTCTGATGCTGTTAGTAATCCCTTTGAAACTATCATCAAAGAAGGACCGCATTCTTTCTTTTGTGATTTTGATTGACCCCTCCTCCCAGGAAGCTCCATGAATTTCATTGAAGAAGTCTGACATTTCTGAGCGGTATTGCTTAGCTAATTCTCCCAAGTTGTAAGGGCAGGCTATTTCTATGTCCTCATCTCTACCCTTCAGTAAGGAAAATTCATACATCACCTTCTGCAGCTCAGGAGCGTAATCTTTCGCATAGTCATCCCATAGTTCGTCAGAGAATATTTCTCTGAGGAACATTTTGAACTTCTTGTCAACAGTCCCCCCTCCCATGTCATTTCCAGAGGCCTTGTGCAGCTCCTTCAGTGTTCCACCTTGTAGCACCTCATGCACTGTTATGTCAATAGTACCACCTGAAAAATAACAATATCAGACCTGTTAAATACCGTACAAGCCACATTTTCTGCCTGCAACGCAGCTCTTTTTACAACATGTAAAGTATACCAAAATAATAATTTGAAGTACAGCTTATACCTATAACCATTTATACCCTGCAAACTGACAACAACTAAGCCCAGACTGACAAGTAGACGATGAAAGAGACAATATCTCTTTCATCGTCACTCTATGCACAGGTTTACCCCCACTGTATTCACATTCTACCATACTTTTGTCTGTACGTTTTGCCTTGAATCTATTCTACTGTACCCAGAAATCTGCTCCTTTCACTATCTGGTCCGAAAGAACTAGACGACCAGTCCTTTTAGCCTTTAGCCATACCCTTATCCTACTCCTCCTCTGTTCCTCTGGTGATGTGGAGGTTAATCCAGGCCCTTCAGTGTCTAGCCCCACTCCCACCCCCCAGGCGCTATCATTTGTCGACTTCTGTAACCGCAAAAGCCTTGGTTTCATGCATGTTAACATTAGAAGCCTCCTCCCTAAGTTTGTTTAATTCACTGCCCTAGCACACTCTGCCAACCCGGATGTCCTAGCCGTGTCTGAATCTTGGCTTAGGAGTCCACCAAAACCCCTGAAATTTCCATCCCTAACTATAACATTTTCCGACAAGATAGAACTGCCAAAGGGGGCGGTGTTGCAATCTACTGCAGAGATAGCCTGCAGAGTTCTGTCTTACTATCCAGGTCTGTACCCAAACAATACGAGCTTCTACTCTTAAAAATCCACCTTTCCAGAAACAAGTCTCTCACCGTTGCCACTTGCTATAGACCACCCTCTGCCCCCAGCTGTGCCCTTGACACCATATGTGAACTGATCGCCCCCCATCTATCTTTAGAGCTTGCGCTGCTAGGTGACCTAAACTGGGACATGCTTACCACCCCGGCCATCCTACAATCTAAGCTTGATGCCCTCAATCTCGTACAACCCAAAATAAATTAACACAGGCACCCTCAATTATTTTATTTTTTACCTATATTTAACTGTCCGAGTTTTACCTTATCAGCTCGGGGATTCGACCTTGCAACCTTCCGGTTACAATTCCAACACTCTTACCACTAGGCTACCTGCCACCCCAACCAACTTGCCCTCTAAATACACCTCTGCTGTTTTCAACCAAGATCTCAGCGATCACTGACTCATTGCCCGCATCCGTAATGGGTCTGCGGTCAAACAACCACCCCTTATCACTGTCAAACGCTCCCTAAAACACTTCAGCGAGCAGGCCTTTCTAATCGACCTGGCCCGGGTATCCTGGAAGGATATTGACCTCATCCCGTCAGTAGAGGATGCCTGGTCATTCATTAAGAGCGCCTTCCTCACCATCTTAAATAAGCATGCCCCTTTCAAAAAATGTAGAACCAGGAACAGATATAACCCTTGGTTCACTCCAGACTTGACTGCCCTTGACCAGCACAAAAACATCCTGTGGCGTTATGCATTAGCATCGAATAGCCCACGCGATATGCAACTTTTCAGGGAAGTCAGGAACCAATATACACAGACAGTTAGGAAAGCTAAGGCTAGCTTTTTCAAGCAGAAATGTGCATCCTGTAGCACAAACTCAAAAAAGTTCTGGGACACTGTAAAGTCCATGGAGAATAAGAGCACCTCCTCCCAGCTGCCAACAGCATTGAGGCTAGGAAATACTGTCACCACCGACAATGCCACTATAATTGTGAACTTCAATAAGCATTTTTCAACGGCTGGCCATGCTTTCCACCTGGCTACCCCTACCCTGGTCAACAGCTCTGCACTCCCCACAGCATCCCACCCAAGCCTCCCCATTTCTCATTCACCCAAATCCAGACAGCTGATGTTCTGAAAGAGCTGCAAAATCTGGACCCCTACAAATCAGCCGGGCTAGACAATCTGGACCCTCTCTTTCTAAAATTATCTGCCGAAATTGTTGTAACCCCTATCACTAGCCTGTTCAACCTCTCTTTCGTATCGTCTGAGATCCCCAAAGATTGGAAAGCTTCCGCCGTCATCCCCCTCTTCAAAGGGGGAGACACTCTAGACCCAAACTGCTATAGATTTATATCTATCCTACCCTGCCTTTCAAAGGTCTTCGAAAGCCAAGTCTTTGCAGACTCACATTAAATATCTCCAATCCAAAATTAAATCTAGAATAGGCTACCTATTTCGCAACAAAGCATCCTTCACTCATGCTGCCAAACATACCCTCGTAAAACTGACCATCCTACCGATCCTCAACTTCGGCAATGCCATTTATAAAATAGCCTCCAACACTCTACTCAACAAATTGGATGCAGTCTATCACAGTGCCATCCGTTTTGTCACAAAATCCCCATATACTACCCACCACTGCGACCTGTACGCTCTCGTTGGCTGGCCCTCGTGTCATACACGTCGCCAATCCCACTGGCTCCAGGTCATCTACAAGTCTTTGCTAGGTAAAGCCCCGCCTTATCTCAGCTCACTGGTCATCATAGCAGCACCCACCCGTAGCACGAGCTCCAGCAGGTATATCTCACTGGTCACCCCCAAAGCCAATTCCTCCTTTGGCCGCCTTTCCTTCCAGTTCTCTGCTGCCAATGACTGGAACGAACTACAAAAATCACTGAAGCTGGAGGCTCATATTTCCCTCACTAGCTTTAAGCACCAGCTGTCAGTGCAGCTCACAGATCTCTGCACCTGCACATAGCCCATCTGTAAACAGCCCATCCTACTACCTCATCCCCATACTGTATTTATTTATTTATCTTGCTCCTTTGCACCCCAGTAACTTGCACATTTATCTTCTGCACATCCACCACTCCAGTGTTTAATTGCTATATTGTTATTACCTTGCCACCATGGCCTATTTTGTCGCCCAACCTCCCTATCTTACCTCATTTGCACTCACTGTATATAGACTTATTTTCTTTGTTTTTATTTAAATTTTTCTACTGTATTATTGGCTGTATGTCTGTGTATTCCATGTGTAACTCTTTGTTGTTGTATGTATCAATCTGCTGTGCTTTATCTTGGCCAGGTCACAGTTGTAAATGAGAACTTGTTCTCAAATAGCCTACCTGTTTAAATAAAGGTAAAATAAAATAAAAATGAATAAAAAAATTATTATCACCGTACCGCCACAGTCCACAACCATATACTTGGTTCCAGGGGTTTGCTCCAATGTGCCGTTGTTTATCTCTTCTGATATAAAACCATCGGATGGAAGCTTCTTACACCAGACTGATGCTGCCTCTGGTTCCAAAGCCAGTATCAAGCTGTCTGAGTTCAGATCTGTCACAAGACCAGCCTGGAAATGAGTTAAAACACAATTCTATGTGGTTAATGGAAGGAACAATTGTTTTGTGATTGTTAAAGCTGGCAAATGAATTGAATTCTATAAAATCATACTTCCAAATGATGGCTTAATGTTTACATGTAAAATAAGACAATCCACAACACATAAATGTCCCATAGCTCACCTCTGTTGCTGCCTCTCTCATGAACTGCTTGGCTGAAGCATCCCATATGGCTGGCACAGTCAGGATCCAGGTCATGTCTGAGGCAATGAACTGCCTGCCACTTGTGTGATCACCAATCGTTTTCAGTGCATGGTCCTTCAGATACCGCAGGGTTTCTGCGGTTATCTTCAAAGCACTCATCGATTTCCCATTGTGTGCCTTAATCATCAAGTTCTTATTGATTGTCTGAAAAAGATTATACATGTTTTTTGTTTAATCCAAAATAACATATTGAAACAAGTGACACCTTTTACTTTACTTTTTACAGCAGGTCGTGTATTGTAATGATGTGCACCAGCACAAAACACCACATCCAAGTCATTTTTGTCCCATGCGAATCTGCCATTTCAGTCATTTTTAAACGGCTGGAGAGTAAAACCCTATTCGGATGGAACTAGTATTACTAGAGATGTTGGTTATATCATTATTATTCCAGCCTGTGCTCCAGACAATTTGCACGGGATTAGTGTCAAACTGCCCCGTAATTATTATAATTGTTTTAATTCAATTGACTGTCACGAAGGAAGCCTGGACGTGTTTATTCTAGGCTTGAAGATAATTAAACATAATGTCAAGACGATAATAGGCTACACTGATAACTCTTATTTGGCTACCAAATGTATAGGTGTCCCCATAATATTTAAATTGAGGAAGTATAATTATTTTAGCGATATGTCCATACTAATATAATGTAAGCGCCCGCCATCCTACTGATTTAAGCTGCTGGACAGTAGGTACACCTGAGATCCATTTATGGATGAGAAAGTGAACGTGCCATTTCCAAAACGTTTAGCTCAGTGGGGGAATCTGGGATGCCCTTTTGCCCAAGTATATTGGCTACTACACCAACAGCCAGGGTTTCATTAAATAAGCCTATAGGAACAATACATTTGTATTGCACATTTATGACATTAATTTCATTACCCGACCACCCACAGTAAAACAAAATGCACCAGTTTAAATAAACTTATCCCATTGAATAGGGTCTAACATTTAAAACCAGAAAAAACTGTTTTTCGGATAACTCCACCGTCCACTGATAATACTATAATACTAATACATATACTGGCATCCGTATGTTTTGCGCGACATTAGAAATGACTCTTAAAACAAGTGCTGCACGTGTATTTCGTATGAATGGTCTACATGTATTAACTTTCACAGTGAATACGTGTTTACCTGTTGTGCTATTGAATTAAAGTCGAACATTTAAAAATTCATCAGTTTAATGAAATGTGCAAAAAATTATTATTCATAGGCCTATATAATGAAACCCTGGCTGTAGGAAATAGATCGCAAAGCAGGGCACCCTCGATTCCCTACTGAGCTAAACTTTTTGGAAATGGCAAGTTCACTTTCTCATCTATAAACTGTTTAGTGCACTGTTTAGCTCACATCAGCAGGATTTGGGGATTTCCATTAGGATGGGGCGTCTACTGTGGATCGCTCAAATAATGAGTACGATTACACTTCCTACATTTTAATATTATGGGTACACCTATACCTACATTTGGATGCCAAGCACAAGTTACCAGTATAGATTATGATCGTCTAGCCATGTAAAAATATTTTCAGTTTAGAATAAAAACCTACAGGCTTCCGTCATCAGAGTCAATTGAATAATCATTTAAAAACAGAATTACAAAAAGTATCCCCTATGAATCACACTCAGGAATAATGCAAATGCTGGGGTACTAATTACACAACCAACGCCTTTAGTTGGCCCCTCTACTTGTACCATCCACATAGGCCACGTTAAGTCACATTTTGTATTAATACAATGGCAGTTCAATCATTAAGTTATTTTAGTGTCATTTTATTAGTAGTACTTACTTTGCCATAAAGTTCCATTTTGAAGTTTTCAAAAAGAAAATGTTCCTGTGCGTCAGCTCCATGCATTTTTGTGTATGCCATTTTAGCGTCATAGCCAAACTTTTTAAATTCTTCATGTTCATCAAACAAAATGCAGGTGGGAGTCTTTGGGGAGTTGAATCCATGTTCCTGTCCCCACTTCGGAACCCTGGGTTTTGGATCTGAATTTTCAGATGACACACAGAAGGCATAGCCACTGTATGCTGTGCCAAAGTCAATGGCGATAAGAAAGCACCCACCCATTTTAGAACCAAGATGTATGTTTTTAACAATGACCTATTCCCAGCTGCTCTAAACCTTAGTTTGACTAGCGGTTGTATTTATAGCTAAAAGGTTGGCTTTCACTTTCAAGACTTGAGAAGCCCAACCCTTGTGTGAAGGGGTATATTAGCAGGAACACAACAGTATCACTAGCAAATGTGGACAGTGAAATCGTGCTAAACATGAGCCATCAGCAGTGTCCGTGTTTGGAATCAACAAAAAAGGACTTGAAAAATCACTTTGAGACCATGATTGCCAACATGTAAGTAGTATCGCCATCTACCTGCAGTTTTTTTTTCAATTTCTCAATACATTTATTTATATTCAAGTAGTAAATGTCAAAACATTTTAATTGCTTTGTTACTAATTTCACATGTTTGTGGTCTATTTTTAAAACTATTCACACAAAACAAACACTGCTGACACTCAAGTAAAACAACTACCAGAACATTCCCCTAAGGTTCGTTTTTGGGTATTCTGTATAGATTTTCTTTGAACACATCTTTACAATCAGAATTATTCATGCAGAATTAACATTTATTGTGCAAATACCATGACCATTTGGTTTAATCACCAATACAAACTATGATGAAAGCTTCACCATTTTAACTTAACCCAAGAATGAAAAATGCAAGACAATTTTCATAACTGATCTTTTCACTGTGCTGAATGAAGGGAGTAGTATACAGCTGTACTGTAATGTGACAGTTGTTATCTGTAACGTGTTTATGTTTACTGCTAACCAAATGTTCATCATTTTATTTTCAATGTAGGTTGTAAGCATGTTGAGAAAGATGTCAGTGTCACACTGTAGTTTTAGTATCCTTAGAATAAATAATATCGTAAAGTAGTACATAAAAAGTATTAGTGTAGCACCGTGTGTATTCCATTTCTGCCCCTTTTGTAGAAGATCCCGCTTTGTAATGTGACTTTAAGTGATACAGAATCAACGGCGCCTTTGCTTGAGAAAAGTAATCAAAGAAAGTCTGATAAGGGGAAAATTGCTGTTATATACAAACTAGGTATTTTAGCAGTGCATTGTACACTACACCATAAAGTAATTTAAAATGCTGGTACTTTGGCTGTTTACGCAGTTAGCCCTACTTCTGATCCCTTTCCAATTATTTGGCATGTATTTTCCCTGATGAGTTAACAGCAAAAAAACAACTAATGGAATGTGATATTTATGCTGCGTTTACACAGGCAGCCCAATTCAGATCTTTTTTTCAATAAGTGGTCTTTTGACCAATCAGATCAGCTCTTTTGCCAATAAATTGGGCAACATATCAGAACTGGTCTGCCTGTGTAAATGCAGTTCCAATTTATACCACAAATGTGAATCTCAATTTTGATACAATTCTGATACTCCATATGACCTTATTGTGCCCAATTCTGATATTTTTGGCAAAAGAGTTGCTCTGATTGGTCAAAAGACTAATTAGTGGGGGAAAATATCAAATCAAAATGAATTTGCCACATGCGCTGAATACAACAAGGGTAGACTTTAACGTGAAATGCTTACTTACAAGCCCTTAACCAACAGTGCAGTTCAAGAAGAAAATATTTACCAAGTAGGCTAAAATAAAAAGTAATAATAAAAAGTAAACACAGTAAGAATTACAATACCGAGGCTATATACAGGGGGCACCGGTACAGAGTCAGTGTGCAGGGGTACAGGCTAGTTGAAATAATCTGTACATGTAGGTTGGGGCGAAGTGACTATGCATAGGTAACAAACATCGAGTAGGTCAATGTAAATTGTCCGGTGGCGACTTTTATGACTTGTTCAGCAATCGAATGGCTTGGGGCTAGAACCTGTTGAGGAGCCTTTTGGATCTAGACTTGGTGCTCCGGTACCGCTTGCCTTGCGGTAGCAGAGAAAACTCTATAACTTGACTGACAATTTTATGGGCTTTCCTCTGACACTGCCTATTATATAGGTCCTGGATGGCAGGAAGCTTGGCCCCAGTGATGTACTGGTCCGTTCGCACTACCTTCTGTAGCGCCTTACGGTCAGATGCTGAGCAGTTGCCATACCAGGCGGTGATGCAACCGGTCAAGATGCTCTCGATCGTGCAGCTGTAGAACCTTTTGAGGATCTGTGGACCCATGCCAAATATTTTTTTTGTCTCCTGAGGGGGAAAAGGTTTTGTCGTGCCCTCTTCACATTCTTGGTATGTTTGGGCCATGATAGTTTGTTGGTGAGGTGGACACCAAGGAACTTGATGCTCTCGACCCGCTTCACTACAGACCGTCGATGTTAATGGGGGCCTGTTCGGCCAGCCTTTTCCTGTAGTTTACGATCAGCTCCCTTGTCTTACTCACATTGAGGGAGAGGTTGTTGTTCTGGCACCACACTGCCAGTTCTCTGGCCTCCTCCCTATAGGCCATCTCATCGTTGTCGGTGATCAGGCCTACCACTGTTGTCGTCAGCAAACTTAATGATGGTGTTGGAGTCGTGTTTGGCCACACATTCGTGGGTGAACAGGGAATACAGGAGGGGACTACGTACACACCCCTGAGGGGCTCCCGTTTTAAGGATCAGCGTGGCAGACGTGTTGTTGCCTACTCTTACCACCTGGGGGCGGCCCGTCAGGAAGTCCAGGATCCAGTTGCAGAGGGAGGTGTTTAGTCCCAGAGTCCTTAGCTTAGTGATGGGCTGCCTGTGTAAACACAATCTCAGATCAGATTTGTTTTGCTCTGGCAATTGTCATTTTTTGTTGTCTGCTTCTAGATCTGTTTGTGCTATCATTTAAACTATGTTGTGCCAAATGACAACATATCATGTTTGGCATGACAAGGAATGGGAAGGAGTGGCATGATGGCACAAACAGACTGCTATACCTGGGCTAGGTTGTTTTGCACATGATCTGTCTTTACCATTATAATCACTCACCCCAACATGTAAAGGAACAGAAACAGGAAATTAGCATACATCTGTGTGCTATTTCAGAGGCAACTTCAGTGTAAATTGATTGATTTTAAAATACACTACAACCACAAATTTGGATACAATGCATTTAAAAAAATAATAATAAAAAAATAAATAAATAGGTGGAGGATAACAAAGTTAGCTTATTTCTTCCATCGTGGTCTTCTTCTCAAACATGTTACACATTCACAGCTAAAAGCTGGATTGTAGTGAACATCACATGGCCAGAATAATTAAACAACTGTGCAACGACCAAAACAATAACACAATATTTAAATAGTCGTCCAGATGACAGTGGTTGCTCTCCTTGGGAATAACTTGCAGAACTAGTTAGCCAGCGTCCTTGCAAGTAGCCTGGCTTCGCCTTGCAAATCTTTCCACTGCCTCGCCGAGTCAGCTCGTGTAATGGGAAAACCTGTCACATATAAAAGTGTGGAAAGTCAGAAAAAAATTGATATGGAAAAGAAATGACGAATTGGATTCTAAGGTTGGCTGTGCGAACAAAGCTAGACTCTTTTCACTTTGTCCTACTGAAGCATGTTAGCTGACAAAATATGATTTTGTACTTTCAGCCACACGCATATATTATTTGGTAAAATTAATAAAATGAGAACAAATACCTAATTAATCAATAAGGGAAATTAATTTGTCAATACTAACATGTAGCATACACAGTCAGGATTTTTTTAAAATAAAAGTTGCTTTACCTTCCAAAGTAAAGTGATGTCTACGATCAACAAATATTGTCAACTTTATTTTTTATAAAAAAACGCACACATGAACATAAAACAGACAGGCAGATAAAATACACATTACAAGTACATCAGACAGTTACATCAGAGAGTTAATTGAATTACACATATTCAGACAAAGTTTTATCCAATTGGTTCAAATATAGATTCCATTTCTCCCAGGATTTCTGACCTCTTTCTTCTGAGAAAGAGTAACTAGAGTAACTAATGACAATACACATATCAAAATGTGAGTTTTACATTGACACTTGTTATGGAAATTGTGTTCGATGTTCACAAACTGAACTTCAATTAAACAAACTCTCTCTGTTACCCAGTATTTGTAAGATACTGGTTGAAATGAGACAAACAGAGGCCCAATCTACAATGGTCAAATGTAAAAGTGTTTATTCACGCGAGAGCTCTGATTTTCAAAGGTGTACACAGTCTTTTATATTGTACAGGTTGATATACAAAAAATACAAAGGCCCCACCATATTCCCCACCATTTCCAGGAAATAGTGTTTATCCCACAGTACACATTCAGCGGCCTATCATAATCTTACAACATAAGTCAAACTTGGACAGCTCCTAACAGTCCCTCCTGTCTCAAGGACAGAAGCCTTCCCACATATGTCTGATTAGAACTAAGAATGCTTTGTTCTCAGACTCCTTCTCACAAGTCGTACCATCCTGTTCCACTTTCCACACAATATTCATTTATAGACACACACATCAATTGGACTACCATTTGTCTTATAACCCTATCTCTATTGCATACATTTTCAGAATGGAATATTCTAAGATGTACAAACATTTAGTCATTAAACATAAAATCTATAACACACTTCGATTTTAATGTGTATTCAAAGTGAAAAAGTAATTCAGTTCTGTGAACAAGGGGTTTTGCGAATTTGTTATATTCAGTCAATTGAAAATTACAATTGGACTTTTGAAACACGCTGTTGAGCATAGGGTTGTAGGGGGGAATACCAGTAACTTTCTAAATATTTCCAGAATTTTGGAAACTTTAAAGGATTTAAGGTAATGTTCTACATGTTAAATATATACAATACTAAAATAATATGAGCGTTTTTAATAACAATATCCTTTATATTTGTTCATGTTTTATTTTACTCTATCAATATATATTTGATGTAAACGTTTTGGGACTGAACTGGTTGGTGGCAGTTGGGAAAAAAAGTTAATAGTTGGAACAGTTTCAGAGTTAATGGCAAATTATGTCACTTTTGATTTGCGGTTCTTTTAATTAATTAGGCAATTCTTTCCTAAACCATATCTACTACAAACTCATGGACAACAGTGGCACAGATATAATCATGAATAAAAAACGTTCAATATATATTTTTAAGTTATTCAAGTATAAAATGCTAGAGTTTCCATAGATTTCCAAAATTGTGTGTGAAATACCAACATTTCTGATAATTCTGGTAACTTTCTGCCAGGATTTTTGCAACCATAGTTGAGCTTGAGCACATACTTCTGAAATATTAGAGCCAAAGCAATTTAAAACTCTAATAGTGTGATGGGTGTTATTTTCATAAAAAAATAATAAAGATTCAATTCATCACAAATATTTCCAGAATCAATCAAGTGCAACAGATGCATAGCAGACAGACATGTTTAACTAATTCTAATTACAAATATGAACATTTCTGTTTTGACAGTGATGCCTTGAAACTACAGTGTCAGATGTGCGAGAAGAAAAAGCAAGAGTAAGTCATTACAATCAAATGTAATTGAATTCATGCAACTGTTAAGTGTGTCAAGTACCACAAATTTACATCTGTTATATTGAAAATAATTATGAAACCCACAATTTGGTTTTGTACCTAGCCACATGAGCATTTTGGGTCCAATTTCCCAGGTAACTCAATCTTCCCTGTTTAGCATGTGTTACATTTAGACACAGGAAATCAAAAAGCAGGTGCAGATGGTGAGTTTAATAATAATGAACATGGAGAGTTACAAAACAAGCGCCGCATCTGGACATGAAAACTGAACCAATACTGCCTGAAGAGGGATGCTAGGGAGTGCTAGATAGAGGGGGACTAATCAGGGAAGTGATGAAGTCCAGGTGTGCCTAATGATGAGGCGCAGGTGTGCGTAATGAGGGTTGGCAGGTGTGTGTAATGATGGGTTGCCAGGACCGGTGGTTAGTAAACTGGTGACGTCGAGTGCCTGAGCGTGGGAGCTGGAGTAGACTTGACAGTGCAATACAAATAAAAAAATATTGCATTCAATTTATGTATACAAATTCACAATGATTGAATTCAGATTGAATTCCCGTTGGCACTAATATCACTACATAACAAAGAAAGTTTATGACATTTTGTTTACATTTTCTGACCACAGATGTCAACTTAAAGCAAAAACAAATAGAATATGGACAGAGTTATTGTATTTAAACATTTGTATTGTATTTTAGATTGTAATTGTTAAATGTAAATTAGACTTGTCTGATGACACAAATGATCCAATAATACATTCAACTGTTTAGTATATCTTGTTTTGCTTGTTTAGTCATTAATGTAGTCTGTGTGATACCCAAGTATTCGCCATGCTAACATGTACATAAAACAGAATCAATATGCACTACAATGAACATGTGCAATAATTCATAGCATAAAAATAATTGAGGTACACAAATGTTTTATTTACCATTATATTTATTGTAATAATTCAGTCAATTTATATGAATTTTTTGTCATCTTACCCTGCTCTAGTTAGTAATGTGTCAAGCACCACATACAGTGGGGTCTGAAATTGACACACTTGATAAAGATGAGTAATGATGACTGTATGAAATATATAATTCAAATACTGAGCTATATTGTTTGCACATTTTTGGGGGAAATGCTATTATTTCTTCTAATATAATTACTCAAAGAAAGAGATTTTGTTTAACAAGTAATACTTTTTTCTTAACACCCCTAAATACTCTTATATGTATTGTGTTATTTTGGAGTCTCCTTATTGTAAATAAGATTATAATATGTTTCCAAAAACTGCTACCATGATAATCTTGAATGAATAATGATGAGTGAGAAAGTTAGAATGTCATAGATCACACCCCCAAGATATTCTAACCTCCCCTGTTATTGGCAATGGTGAGAGGTTAGCATGTCTTGGGGGTATGATCTTTGACCCTCTGTAAATGTCTCATTCATCATTACTCACGATCCATTCAGGACTATTCGTAATCATGGTAGCATCCACATTAATGTAGAACTGTTTAGAAACATTATATTCTTAATTACAACATAAAAGTGACTTCAAAATGACACAATACATTATTATTGACTGTCTGGTATGTTGTGGTGGACTGTCATTACAATTGCTTCACAGGAACCTGGTAAAATTAAGGTTGTAGTGTGGCTAGCCACTCGATGGCTCTGAATGCACAGTCAGCATGCAACCAACACCACTAACCACTGTTGGAGCTAACTAGCACTCACAAATCATCTCCTGATGTCGACAGCAGATGAGAGTTGTATTCATAACATGGCTAACTTAGCTAGCTAACATACATTTCGAAAAAAGTTATATTAACTGGGTAGCTAGCTAGAGTTAGGCAACATTGGGTGGCCAATAAGACTGAGCCAGCCATCCAGCTGAGTTAGAAAACAATGCAACAAAAGTATAATTTCTGATTAGAAAAATACTCCAACAGACTCTGCATTTCAGGAATCACAGTAGCAAGTACCCTACTGTACTGTTACATTATTTAGCCATTTAAAACAATTTGTTTTTGGATGAAAACTGTTCATTTTTCTAATGCCCTCAATGGTTTTCATGTGTTTCAAAAGTGAGCTTGTCCAAGGTGTTGGACTCGAGGACTATCCATTGGGGTGCTGCAATTGGATGCCCAATATTCTTGGGCGGGGCTTAGCAAAGGGTCAATTCTGAATATACAAGAGGTTGTGGAGTTCTATGGCAATAATCCACAATGCAGAAGAGAGAGGGTGTTACAAATTCTTAGCTAATGAATTAGAACTAAACATTGGTCCTAAATAATATTAGCTAGCTATTTATGGAAATCCAATTCAACACTGTCAATTCCGTTTTTATGAAGCACATGTGGGAATTGGTAACACTTTATTAAAACTGTATATCATAATTTTGTCATAAACATGACAAAGCAAATGCTTACTGAATTACAGATGACAAGGCATTTTGCATGCATCGGAAACAGACATGTTTCTATTTTCTATTTTTATTTGTAAATGTTGTTACTTTTTTAACTCTGCATTGTTGGGAAAGGGCTGACAAGTAAACATTTCACAGTAAAGTCTACACCTGTTGTATTCGGCGCATAAATAAAATGTGATTTGATTCGACATAGGTTTGTCACTTACCCACCGAGGCTACAAACGAAAGTATTATAGGACACCTGTCATAACTGTCATAACCATGAGAAGTGTCAATTAACATAAAATACTATGTTTGTTGTTGGTGGAAACAATTGAGACATGCATTGTGTATGTGTGTCATTCAGAGGGTGAAAATGCACGAAAAAATATTTTATGTGCCTTTTAACGGGGTATGGTAGTAGGTGCAAAGCACACAAGTGTGTGTCAAGAACTGCAATGCTGCTGGGTTTTTCACACAACAGTTTCCCATGTGTATCAAGAATGGTCCACCACCCAAAGGACATCCAGCCAACTTGACACAACTGTGCGAAGCATTGGAATCAACATGGGCGAGCATAAGTGTGGAACGCATTCAAACACCTTGTAGAGTCCATGCCCCAACAAATTGAGGCTGTTCTGAGGGCAAAAGGGGGTGCAACTCAATACTAGGAAGGTGTTCCTAATGTTTTGTATACTCAGTCTATATAACCTGTGGGTTTTTGTCCATTCTCACCTGATTCAGAATATATCATTGTCAAGGCACACTTTGTGTAAGAGCTATTGATTAGATTAAATCTTATAGTATTTTGTTATTACACTTAACAAAAATTGGGGTGCTGCAATTGGATGCCCAATATTCTTGGGCGGGGCTTAGCAAAGGGTCAATTCTGAATATACAAGAGGTTGTGGAGTTCTATGGCAATAATCCACAATGCAGAAGAGAGAGGGTGTTACAAATTCTTAGCTAATGAATTAGAACTAAACATTGGTCCTAAATAATATTAGCTAGCTATTTATGGAAATCCAATTCAACACTGTCAATTCCGTTTTTATGAAGCACATGTGGGAATTGGTAACACTTTATTAAAACTGTATATCATAATTTTGTCATAAACATGACAAAGCAAATGCTTACTGAATTACAGATGACAAGGCATTTTGCATGCATCGGAAACAGACATGTTTCTATTTTCTATTTTTATTTGTAAATGTTGTTACTTTTTTAACTCTGCATTGTTGGGAAAGGGCTGACAAGTAAACATTTCACAGTAAAGTCTACACCTGTTGTATTCGGCGCATAAATAAAATGTGATTTGATTCGACATAGGTTTGTCACTTACCCACCGAGGCTACAAACGAAAGTATTATAGGACACCTGTCATAACTGTCATAACCATGAGAAGTGTCAATTAACATAAAATACTATGTTTGTTGTTGGTGGAAACAATTGAGACATGCATTGTGTATGTGTGTCATTCAGAGGGTGAAAATGCACGAAAAAATATTTTATGTGCCTTTTAACGGGGTATGGTAGTAGGTGCAAAGCACACAAGTGTGTGTCAAGAACTGCAATGCTGCTGGGTTTTTCACACAACAGTTTCCCATGTGTATCAAGAATGGTCCACCACCCAAAGGACATCCAGCCAACTTGACACAACTGTGCGAAGCATTGGAATCAACATGGGCGAGCATAAGTGTGGAACGCATTCAAACACCTTGTAGAGTCCATGCCCCAACAAATTGAGGCTGTTCTGAGGGCAAAAGGGGGTGCAACTCAATACTAGGAAGGTGTTCCTAATGTTTTGTATACTCAGTCTATATAACCTGTGGGTTTTTGTCCATTCTCACCTGATTCAGAATATATCATTGTCAAGGCACACTTTGTGTAAGAGCTATTGATTAGATTAAATCTTATAGTATTTTGTTATTACACTTAACAAAAATTGGGGTGCTGCAATTGGATGCCCAATATTCTTGGGCGGGGCTTAGCAAAGGGTCAATTCTGAATATACAAGAGGTTGTGGAGTTCTATGGCAATAATCCACAATGCAGAAGAGAGAGGGTGTTACAAATTCTTAGCTAATGAATTAGAACTAAACATTGGTCCTAAATAATATTAGCTAGCTATTTATGGAAATCCAATTCAACACTGTCAATTCCGTTTTTATGAAGCACATGTGGGAATTGGTAACACTTTATTAAAACTGTATATCATAATTTTGTCATAAACATGACAAAGCAAATGCTTACTGAATTACAGATGACAAGGCATTTTGCATGCATCGGAAACAGACATGTTTCTATTTTCTATTTTTATTTGTAAATGTTGTTACTTTTTTAACTCTGCATTGTTGGGAAAGGGCTGACAAGTAAACATTTCACAGTAAAGTCTACACCTGTTGTATTCGGCGCATAAATAAAATGTGATTTGATTCGNAAGCACACAAGTGTGTGTCAAGAACTGCAATGCTGCTGGGTTTTTCACACAACAGTTTCCCATGTGTATCAAGAATGGTCCACCACCCAAAGGACATCCAGCCAACTTGACACAACTGTGCGAAGCATTGGAATCAACATGGGCGAGCATAAGTGTGGAACGCATTCAAACACCTTGTAGAGTCCATGCCCCAACAAATTGAGGCTGTTCTGAGGGCAAAAGGGGGTGCAACTCAATACTAGGAAGGTGTTCCTAATGTTTTGTATACTCAGTCTATATAACCTGTGGGTTTTTGTCCATTCTCACCTGATTCAGAATATATCATTGTCAAGGCACACTTTGTGTAAGAGCTATTGATTAGATTAAATCTTATAGTATTTTGTTATTACACTTACCAAAAATATAAATGCAACATGCAACAATTTCAAAGATTTTCATATAAGGAAATCAGTCAATTGAAAAAGACTAATTAGGCACTAATCTATAGATTTCACATGACTGGGAATACAGATATGCATCTGTTGGTCACAGATACCTTAAAAATAAGGTAGGGGGCGTGGATCAGAAAACCAGTCAGTATCTGGTGTGACCACTATTTGCCTCATGCAGTGCGACACTTCTCCTTCGCATAGAGTTGATCAGGCTGCTGATTGTGGCCTGTGGAATGTTGTCCCTCTCCTCTTCAATGGCTGTGCAAATGTTGCTGGATATTGGCAGGAACTGGAACATGCTGTCGTACACGTTGATCCAGAGCATCCCTAACATGCTCAATGGGTGACATGTCTGTTGAGAATGCAGACCATGAAAGAACTGGGACATTTTCAGCTTCCAGGAATTGTGTACAGATCCTTGTGACAAGGGTCCGTGCATTATCATGCTGAAACATCAAATAAAATTGTATTTGTCACATGGGCCGAATGTATTATATATTTTTAATTGAACCTTTATTAACCTTTACAACAGGTGTAGACCTTACCATGAAATGCTTACTTACAAGCCCTTAAGAAAAAATGTCAATGTAAATAGTCTGGGTGGCCATTGATTAATTGTTCTTATGGCTTGGGGGTAGAAGCTGTTAAGGAGCCTTTTGGACCTAGACTTGGCTTGCCGTGCGGTAGCAGAGAGAACAGTCTTTGACTTGTGTGACTGGAGTCTTTGACAATTTTTTGGGCCTTCCTCTGACACCGCCTAGTATATAGGTCCTGGATGGTAGGAAGCTTGGCCGCAGTGATGTACTTACAGGGCCGTACTTACTGGGCCGTACGCACGACCCTCTGCAGCGACTTACGGTCGGTGCCTTACGGTCGGTGCCTTACGGTTGGATGCCGAGCAGTTGCCATACCAGGCGGTGATGCAACTGGTCAGGATGCTCTCGACGGTGCAGCTGTAGAACTTTGAGGATCTCGGGACCCATGCCAAATCTTTTCAGTCTTCTGAGGGGGAAAAGGTGTTGTCGTGCCGTCTTGGTGTGTTTGGACCATGATAGTTGATGGTGATGTGGACACCAAAGAACTTGAAACTCTCGAACCGCTCCACTACAGACCTGTCGTTGTGAATGGGGGCGTGTTCGGCCCCCCTTTTACTGTAGTCAACGATCATCTCCTTTGTCTTGCTCACATTGAGGGAGAGGTTGTTGTCCTGGCATTGGCGGCCCGTAGGCCGCATGCTGCCCGAGAGCCCTTAATTTGCAGCTCGCTGTGATTTTCCATTCAAAATGCATAACAATGATGCAATTTCAATTCGATGTGTTTAATGCAGGCCTGAATCACTTCATTTAATATATATATTGTTCCCTGGAAAGCAGATAGCAGTATAGCGCAGCTGTTGAACAGAGGCCGAAATAGAACGTTTGCCGAAATAGAACGCAACTGCTCAGCTACACCGACCTACACATATCAGATTGCTACTAGCTAATTTTGCAGTCTGGTCGACATGGATCGATTTATTGTAAAAAAGAAACGTAAATCTATTGACAACGAAAATGAGGGGCAAGAGCTGGAGAACAACGTGACAGCTATGAACAAACATCCACCGGAGAATCAGGAAAATCAGGAAGATGGCGGCGGGGAAATTCATATTGTATGCTGATTTCACAAACAAGGAAGCTATTTAAAAGTAGATTAAGGGACTGCAACTCTGACTCGACCATAACAAGACTCATAGAAGACATCTGTAAGCAACGGACATATCCGTGGCGCCGTGTTTTAGTATTGTGCTTGACAAAAGCACTGATGTAAGGGACATTTCCCAATTATGTGTTTGTGTCCGTTTCCCTCAAAACGAGTCGTTCAGAGAGGAACTTCTATGTTTACTGCCCATTCAGGGACAAACACGAGGAGAGGATATTCTGAAAGCTCATTACATTTTTGATGATAATATTTAATGGTCAAATCTGACATCTGTGTGCACTGACGGCACCCCAAACATGCGAGGCAAGGAGAAGGGACTCATAGGCCTGATGAGACAGAGAGAGAGGATATTCCCTAATTTGTTACGTTTCTTTGAATCATTCATCGGGAAGCACTTGTGGCTAAACTCAGACTGTGACTTACAGAATGTGATGCAGCAAGACGTGCGCGTGGTGAACATTATTATTGCGAGGGCACTGAATCACCAGAAATTCCGCAAGTTGCTGGAGGAATACCAGACTGAATACGGCGATACGGCGACTTGATATGTCACAATGAGGTGAGGTGGCTGGAAAGATTTCTCGCTCTCCTCCCTCAAATCCGTAAATGTGTTGCAAGCAAGGGGAGAGAGGAGGCAGAGCTGGATGATCCACAGTGGATATTAAAGCTGGCTTTTTTAGCTGACATCACCGGCCACCTGAACATGGTGAATCTCCAGGGAAAGCTAAAACTCCTGGCAAAATGCTGCATGTGGTCACAGAATTTCTAAATAAAATCCTCACACTGTTCATACCTGACAGTTTGTTCATTTCCTAAAACTCAGGATGGCATTCAGTGCAATTCCACGGTGACACTGACTCAGATTTTTCATTTTTAAAAGTATGTTAAACAAAAACCAACGATTGCAAAGTTAAACAAACCATTCAATTCTATGCACAATACTACTTTTAACAATTTCCACTGAACAGTTATACAAAAACACATTTACTTCAAGAACAGTGGAGATGCAAAGATTGGTAAAAGAATGACTGCACAAACAGCACAAATCTTTGCATTCGTTGTTTTTTGTTTGAAATAGATTTTTAGGTGAAACCTCTGAGTAACTCTGTTATCATGGAATTGCCTGCATGCCAAAATGTGCTTTAATAAGGTTTTGCCAAATAGACTGCTCAGAGGAATGTTAACCGAGTTTTAGTGTGTCAAACACCACAAATGTCTTTATTGTGCTTATCAAATACTTATAATGATTGTGGACTTTGCTCTTAACACAGTATTGCCGAGATGGACAAGTTTGACAAAACAGAGCTTGACAAAGCGAGGTAAATACTACTCTGACACTATATAATACTAACCGCTTTGTATCTACAGTATCTATTGTGCAACCCAATGGCACCCTATTCCCTAGTGCACTACTGTCGACCAGAGCCCTATGGGACCTGGTCAAAAGTAATGTACTAAATAGGTAATACTTGATGTGGTTACCTGGATGGATGGCAGGTCAATGACATGTGGACCACAAAACCACTGCATACTGTTGATCAAATTTTCTTAACATTTTCCAATCACAGATCTGATCTTGAAGCAGAACGAAAGAAACATGATTTATCTAAAAAGAGGTATAGTATTCACAACCATTCGGTAATAAGGAACAGTAGCCTAATTCATGGATATTCAGAGGGCATTGTAGCTACTGCACATGAATTCAGTATTACATTTGTTAAATCTTCATTAAGAATTTGAAGCAGCGGTAATAGTAAATGGATGTTCAAGAAATTAATATACTGTATAGATAATTGTTATTTCATTAATATAAGGTGACAGTTAAGTGCTATAGGTCAATTAAATTGTTTATTGTTTTTTAGTTTGACTCTTTCATGAAGCCTAAGGCCCGTTCCAGCCTGAAACCAACTCAGTGTAAATACTGAACTATGGTTGGATAATAGTTGGTGTAGAGGACACAATGGTGTATGACACACTGTACTTTTTTCAATCATATTTGTAAAACGTTATTTCATTCTACATATTTAATGTGCTCTTTATGTAGAACGGGTTCATGCTGTTGGTGTGAGAAGAAAGACAGGGAGAGTGAGAAGATGGACCGAGAGCATAAACAAAGGTGCTATTAACATTTTATTCAATTGAACATAGATTATTTAATTTAACCACACCATACTTGGCACAATGTAGAGAGATATACTGAAAATTCATTGAACTTTTTTTGATTCATTTAATGTTACATAATGCATTAAGTTAATGCAGCTGTTAGGCTGGATTTATACTCCACTAGGTATACTCTGTAGAAGCTCCACAGCCGCTTTGTGACTTCACCACACTGCATGGATGGCATTCAGTGCAATTCCACGGTGACACTGACTCAGATTTTTCATTTTTAAAAGTATGTTAAACAAAAACCAACGATTGCAAAGTTAAACAAACCATTCAATTCTATGCACAATACTACTTTTAACAATTTCCACTGAACAGTTATACAAAAACACATTTACTTCAAGAACAGTGGAGATGCAAAGATTGGTAAAAGAATGACTGCACAAACAGCACAAATCTTTGCATTCGTTGTTTTTTGTTTGAAATAGATTTTTAGGTGAAACCTCTGAGTCTCCGCGTAACTCTGTTATCATGGAATTGCCTGCATGCCAAAATGTGCTTTAATAAGGTTTTGCCAAATAGACTGCTCAGAGGAATGTTAACCAAGTATTAGTGTGTCAAACACCACAAATGTCTTTATTGTGCTTATCAAATACTTATAATGATTGTGGACTTTGCTCTTAACACAGTATTGCCGAGATGGACAAGTTTGACAAAACAGAGCTTGACAAAGCGAGGTAAATACTACTCTGACACTATATAATACTAACCGCTTTGTATCTACAGTATCTATTGTGCAACCCAATGGCACCCTATTCCCTAGTGCACTACTGTCGACCAGAGCCCTATGGGACCTGGTCAAAAGTAATGTACTAAATAGGTAATACTTGATGTGGTTACCTGGATGGATGGCAGGTCAATGACATGTGGACCACAAAACCACTGCATACTGTTGATCAAATTTTCTTAACATTTTCCAATCACAGATCTGATCTTGAAGCAGAACGAAAGAAACATGATTT
>QNTS01004172.1:6846-22991 GCA_003317085.1 Hucho hucho | reverse complement strand
GGAACAGTAGCCTAATTCATGGATATTCAGAGGGCATTGTAGCTACTGCACATGAATTCAGTATTACATTTGTTAAATCTTCATTAAGAATTTGAAGCAGCGGTAATAGTAAATGGATGTTCAAGAAATTAATATACTGTATAGATAATTGTTATTTCATTAATATAAGGTGACAGTTAAGTGCTATAGGTCAATTAAATTGTTTATTGTTTTTTAGTTTGACTCTTTCATGAAGCCTAAGGCCCGTTCCAGCCTGAAACCAACTCAGTGTAAATACTGAACTATGGTTGGATAATAGTTGGTGTAGAGGACACAATGGTGTATGACACACTGTACTTTTTTCAATCATATTTGTAAAACGTTATTTCATTCTACATATTTAATGTGCTCTTTATGTAGAACGGGTTCATGCTGTTGGTGTGAGAAGAAAGACAGGGAGAGTGAGAAGATGGACCGAGAGCATAAACAAAGGTGCTATTAACATTTTATTCAATTGAACATAGATTATTTAATTTAACCACACCATACTTGGCACAATGTAGAGAGATATACTGAAAATTCATTGAACTTTTTTTGATTCATTTAATGTTACATAATGCATTAAGTTAATGCAGCTGTTAGGCTGGATTTATACTCCACTAGGTATACTCTGTAGAAGCTCCACAGCCGCTTTGTGACTTCACCACACTGCATGGATGGCATTCAGTGCAATTCCACGGAGACACTGACTCAGATTTTTATTTTTAAAAGTATGTTAAACAAAAACCAACAATTGCAAAGTTAAACAAACCATTCAGTTCTATGCACAATACTACTTTTAACAATTTCCACTGAACAGTTATACAAAAACACATTTACTTCAAGAACAGTGGAGATGCAAAGATTGGTAAAAGAATGACTGCACAAACAGCACAAATCTTTGCATTCGTTGTTTTTTGTTTGAAATAGATTTTTAGGTGAAACCTCTGAGTCTCCGCGTAACTCTGTTATCATGGAATTGCCTGCATGCCAAAATGTTCTTTAATTAGGTTTTGCCAAATAGACTGCTCAGAGGAATGTTAACCAAGTATTAGTGTGTCAAACACCACAAATGTATTTATTGTGCTTATCAAATACTTATAATGATTGTGGACTTTGCTCTTAACACAGTATTGCCGAGATGGACAAGTTTTACAAAACAGAGCTTGACAAAGCGAGGTAAATACTACTCTGACACTATATAATACTAACCGCTTTGTATCTACAGTATCTATTGTGAAACCCAATGGCCCCCTATTCCCTAGTGCACTACTGTCGACCACAGCCCTATGGGTCCTGGTCAAAAGTAATGTACTAAATAGGTAATACTTTGCTGTTTGGGATGCAGGCTCTGTGTTCTAAGGGAGTATTTTTGCTTGAATACTGGATCTAAGGTTTCTATTTGACCAGTAATCGAGTACTCAAACGTTAAGATGTTATTATCTTTTGTGGAGTATATCACGTGCAAAGAAAATATGTTAAGTTTCACTTTCAGTTGTGTGTCAGCCGATAGCATACCGCAAACTATCTTCAACTCAATTATCCAAAATAATTTTCATGAGAGCAATCAAACAAGACATCTTTCAATTGCCCATCCCTAATCTTTAGAACTTGTTTGTTTGGGGTTTTAAAGTAGCCTATACTCTACAGACTGAATATGATGTGGTTACCTGGATGGATGGCAGGTCAATGACATGTGGACCACAAAACCACTGCATACTGTTGATCAAATTTTCTTAACATTTTCCAATCACAGATCTGATCTTGAAGCAGAACGAAAGAAACATGATTTCTTTAAACAGAGGTATAGTATTCACAACCATTCGGTAATTTGGAACAGTAGCCTAATTCATGGATATTCAGAGGGCATTGTAGCTACTGCACATGAATTCAGTATTACATTTGTTAAATCTTCATTAAGAATTTGAAGCAGCGGTAATAGTAAATGGATGTTCAAGAAATTAATATACTGTATAGATAATTGTTAATTCATTAATATAAAGTGACAGTTAAGTGCTTTAGGTCAATTAAATTGTTTTTAGGTTGACTCTTTCATGAAGCCTAAATATTTGATCTTCTTACTTAATCTAGAATGGCAAGTGAATTGTCTCCTGAGATAGATAGCAGAGGAGATTTGTCTGAAGACATCACAGACCCCTGCAGAGAAACACAACTCAGAAAGATGTACGATCAACTGCAACTTCTTGAATGGCCAAAGATCAAGGAAGCAATCAAGTCACTGAGTAATGACAAACCCCATGCAGAATTATTGATTGAGGTAATACATCTGGTAACATTTAAAAATGCTTTACATTCATTTGAATGTGGTTAATGCCAGAGGTAAAACAACTTGGCTGAATGACTTTGGTCTTGCTATATCTTTATAGTGCAAACTTTATTCATTATAGAATAATGTTTGTGCTTTTGTTTGTACTTTTTGTGGATATCATTTTGTGGTATCTTGATAGAACACGTTCAAGATGGCATGGGATGAAATGGAGCAGAAGAAAAAGGACATGAAACAACTGTTTTCATTGGACCGCACCAAACAACAAAGCACAAAAAAGGTACATCTTAGAGTGATATACAGTAGTTCACTTTATTAAAGTTTTTTTGATTCTTTAAGGTTATTGTTTCCCAGGCGTTTGAATGCAACTCTGATGGACATTATTCATTTCCACTAGAATTACAAAATGTTTGTCTACATTCTTGCTGCTGTTTTGCTAAACAAAACAAGAACACCCTAGATAAGATGAAAATAAGCAAAACATAAAAATGTTTAACTATCCATAAAAAATGTTAAGCTATGTTCAGAGATTTGAAAAACAACAAAACTGTAGCTCCGCCACATTTTTCTTTATACAGCTGGGGGATGGTACTAGAGACATAGAAGCGGAGAGAATTGAGCGGTGTTGGGATGCTAAACCCTACAATTCAGCTCTGTCAGGCAAAGCCTAATAGGAACGCCCACTTTACATGGTAACCAATGCAGATTACGCTTTTAGAAACGCTTACATTTCAAATTCAAGCAGTGAGTTTGTCAAAACAATGGTTGACTGCTTGGTTGGCCTGGGTGGCCTCTTGGGTAGCCGGTTGGCCAGGCAATATTAGCTTATTTTGCATTACGTTAGCTTTGAGCTTCTCTTCGGAGTCCAAATACAAACAACTTTTCACTATATCATTATGAATTTTTTTTTTTTACAAAAGTTACGTAAATAGTCGCTAGTGAAAGTCTACACCCCCTTCGCACAGTCTTCACATTTTTCTGCCTTAAAATTAAATGACTTTTCCCCTACCGATCCAGACAACCTACTCCACATTTCAAAGTTAAAGATATAAAAACGAAGACGTCTTGATTGCATGTCTTCACACCCCAGAGTTAATACTTGATGGGAGCACCTTTGGCAGCCATTATGGCTGTGAATCATTTTGAATAAGCTTCTACGAACTTTGCACGGGCATCCATTGTTTCTGTCAAAATTGCTCAAGCTCAGTGTATTGGGTTGGGAGTCATTGATGTACAGCAATATTCCAACCTTGTCTCTGACCTTCAAACAAATTTAACTCCAGACTGAGGCTGGACCACTCACAAACACTTAACATCAAATGGCAAAGCCATTCTGTTGGGTCTTTGGCATACATTTTTTTGTAATTGGCCCCCAGGGTTAGGTTTTCAGAAGACTGATGCAGGTTTAGACTTTTACTCGGGATATTTATTTTTATCCTGACAAACTCCCAGTCCTTGCTTGTGACAAGCATACCCATCATGCTGCCACCACAATACAAATCACATTTTATTTCACATGCGCCGAATACAACAGGTGTAGACCTTACCGGGAAATGCTTCCTTACAAGCCCTTAACCAACAATGCAGTTCAAAACTAAATAAACTAAAGTGAAAAATAAAATGTAACACAATAACGAGGATATAAACAGGGGGGTACTGAGTCAATGTGCGGGAGTACAGGTTAGAGGGTTTCATTCTTTGTGGTGTTTTATTGGATGTGAGCCTGTAGTTTTTAATTTAGGCCAAACAAATAATTGATTTGCCATGTTGTCTTGCAGTATTACTTAACAGCCTTGTTACAAACAGAATGGATGTGTCAAAAGGTCTGGGTGTAGCTGGTGCAGAGGAGTCAGGCGCAGGACAGCAGAGATGAGTACCACAAGTAATTTGACTAAAAATAGTTCTCATAACAAACAAGAAATAACCAAGCCCACAATACGGACCGTATTAACACAAAACAATCACGCACAAAAAACATGGGGAAAACAGAGGGTTAAATAATAAACATGTAATTGGGGAATTGAAACCAGGTGTGTAAAACAAAGACAAAACAAATGGAACATGAAAAGTGGATCGGCGATGGCTAGAAGACCGGTGACGTCGACCGCCGAACGCCGCCCGAACAAGGAGAGGAACCGACTTCGGCGAAAGTTGTGACAGGATGATTTGGAGTGGATTCTTTTTTGTTTTACACAGGCTTCATTCTTTGTCATACAGGCCAGAAATGTGGAGTGAATGCATTGTTGTTGATGCTCTGTATTTTCAAGTATTGTGGTGTCAGCATCATGTTATGGGTATGCTTGTCACCAGCAGGGACTGGGGAGTCAGGATCAAAATAAACATGAAATGAGCAAAGTCCAGTTAAAGTTAAAGGAAACCCTGTCTCAGTCTTCTGAATACCTAACTGGGATAGTTGTATTTTTTATGGGGACAATTAAACATCTTTGAATGCCGAAGACACACACCAAAATGGCATTCCAATAGGTGTTGAGTGTTGAATGGTCTCCGTCCTGACTTAAATCTGCTTGAAAATCAGAGACAACGTTTGAGTATTGCTATGCATCAATTACTTCTGACCAAGTTTACTGAGCTGGAGCAGTTTTGACTAAAACAATGGATATATGTTGCCCTAAGAGTTGTGCAAAGTTGGTAGAATCTTATTTAAAATGTTTCATAGCTGTAATGGTTGCCAAAGGTGCTTCCACCAAGTATTAACTTTGGGGTGTGAAGACATACACAATCAATTCATCTTTGTTTTTATTTTCCATGATTTTTCTTTCACATTGGAAATGTTGAGTAGGTTGTGTACATCAGTAGGTGCAAAGGGTGTGTAGACTTTCACTAGGAACTGTTTTTGGGTTGACCAATGTAAAGTTACTCTTGTCTTGAACTGTAGATAACATAAGCAGCAGCTGTACAGTGAATGGGCTGACAGTTAACCTGAATTCATGAATGTTGTCAACGCAGAGAACTTGATCAATTCATAAAATCTGTTTCAATAAGTTGGAACTAGGAAACTTTCGACTTGCTAACTCATTGTAGAAAGATGATCCTGAGTTTAACATGGGAAGTATCATTATCAACCAATAGGAAGCTCCACGCAAATAACTTACGTTCATTTTTGTTTGAGGTTCTGAGTTTCCGATAGCATGTGAACGTGGCATTTGTGTACCAATTTTGTGTTTAGTTCAGGGATATTTTTACCCCTCTTAGTAAGTAATGACCATACTGTATTAAGACAAGTTAGTATTAATAGAATACATCAATTGAAAATAAAAAACTAAAATGCGTTTTCCATTCATAAAATGTGTATGGTAAAAGAGGGAATAACTGCCAAATAGTAAGAGGAGCTTGAAATGTTTAAAGCAATTGAGATGGAGCTGTGAAGGGTGATCAAAGCTCGCATTGATGGTTTAACGAGCAATCCCCTTGCAATGATATAGTGGCCAATGTTGGTTGCAATTGGCCTAGCAATTGGATAGCAGAAGAAGTTTGTGAAGCATTACAAATTGTCTTATTTAAGAATAAATTGGTTAAATCTAATGACCATTGTTATGGAATCGGTTAGGTAGTGTAGTTAGCAGGAACACAATTAGACACTACAATGCCATTTCCACACTCCATTCCGTGGGCAGCAGCAACCTGCTCCACGTCCTGTGCTAAGTCTTGTTTATAGAGTGTGGTACTCGATGAGTATGAATCATAATACCCATAAAACCTAGCGGTCAAACAGGGAAATGGTTCCAAATAGTTTTTCCACCATAAATCCTCCCATGGGGGATTTTAGAACACTTCTGATACGGGTTGTGTTTCGTGTAGGCTTACCCTGGCATGACGTTTTGATAACCGTGTAAATCTCTCTAGGATGAGGTAACCTTTATCAATATATTTGCCTGTATTTACCCCAAAAAATAATTAGCTGCTAATGTGGCTATCATAAAGAACTACAAATGACATGATGATCTGGATGAGACTGCCGGATCGAGGCAAATGTAAGAATCTATGGATTAACTATGTAATGTTTGCTAAATGTAGTAATTCATAAATTGGCTACATTTCTTTAAATAAATGGACAATTCTGTGAACTGTTGTGCTAATTTTAAATTGACACAATACCTGTTAGCAAAGGTGTCAGGAGCTTGCAGGGATTTGCAGTTTTTCATAATGTCTACTTTGAAGCTAATTAGCTTTTTCGAATGAGACCAATATATTGATAAGTCACTTTGTCCGAGAGAGATTTACATGGTTATCAAAACGTTACACCAGAGTAAGCCTACACATGAAGCACGGCTCTTATTTTAAGTAAACCATTTCTCTGTTTGACCACTAGGTCTTATGGCACCACCACTGTGGGGCTCGATGTTACGTATTAGGTAGTGTAGTGTTAGCCCACAGTAAGGCAACACATTGCCAGGATACACTTCCACACTTCATTTCCCCAGGGGGCAGCATCAACCTTGTCCAAATGCTGAGTCTGGTTGATAAGGGTGATCATCAGTCAATGTCCCAGCTTGCAAGCCTGCAGGTTTTGTTTGGTGGCCGTGGCCTTTCGTTCATTTTTTAGTCTTGCCTTTGGTATTTTTCCTTGTTGTACATGTGTGTTTTTCGACACCATCTGAAAAAATAATAATATGCTTGGACTGGCTGACCAAGAGGTCAAGAGAGACCGGGCTGGCCCTCGACCAAGGTAAGGTTGCGGTCTCCCTGGGCACATGCACATTCAAGACTTAGGCACATATGCTGATTTCTAACATAAATGCACACATTCATTCAGGTTACAGACCATGTAACTAGGCCTAAGACCCCTAGACTTAGCGAGTGCAACAATATTAGCAGGTTAGGTAATCAGTTATGTAACATTAAGCCTTGATAAGCACACAGGTGGAGAAAATCAGGTGATTGTGAATCAGTGTGGCAGCTGCACAGCCGTGAGGCTGCTGGAATCTTGGTGGCCATGAAGCCTTTGGTTTTGGATTTAAATCTTTCACTTGGGAATGCCTGTTTGTAGTTTCCCCTTTTTTGTATATATTTATTTTAGTCAACATAAACTGATCAATAATATGCGTGGGCTAGTCGACCAAAGGGTCCAGACAGAGCTGGACCTATAGTAAGGTTACTGTCTCCTGAAGTTCATGCATTCAACACATGTGCTTACTTCCAACATTAATGCACACATCAAGGTTACAGACCATGTAGCTAGGCCTAGGACCCCTAGACATAGTGAGTGCAACAATATCAGCAGGTTAGTTATCGGTTTCGTAACAGTACCTTATTTATGGTTTGAGAGATGTTTTTCTGTTCCTTAAGGTTTCAGAACATATGCAAGTAGCAGTCCGTAATCTTCAAATGGCGTTGTTCTACAGCCAGAAAGCTGATGTTGTTAAGGTAATGTTAGTTTAGGACAATTAATGCAATTGAATCATTCTGCTTACATTTAATTCTCATGACATCAACCTGGGCACACTGACCACAAAACAGCTATCTGCATGTGCAAAGTTACCCCAAAATGATGGGAACATTTTAAAATTGATGGACACAACTTTGGAATATTACATCTAGCAATTAGTGTAAAACACATTTTACCTCTGTTTACGTCATCTGCATGAATAATCACTTTCTCATGGACATCGTAAAAGGAAAGTCACGATGATTTCTGCTATAATATTGTAAGTGTTAAGATGATTTCATAGATCAGTGTTTTGTGGACAGATAATATTTCCCAAAACACATTTAAAATTTTTTTAATTCTCTTCCACAGGATCAACTCTCCAGACTACCCATCACAGATCTTTGGTTCAAAGAGATTAGAAACCAATTTCTTGCAGAGTGCTACTGGTTGGGTAGTTTGATGGCTCTGCACAACCCACCTCTTAAACCTAACTGGCAGTTGAAGTGTTGTGATGCCAAGGGGATTGTCAGTTTTCCACCTCTTATAATCCCCAGTGAGGTGGAGGAAGATTCAATGGAACTTTAACAATTAGTTACATTGTTTACAAACAATGGAGTTAACGAAGCGTTAGGTTCAGAGGCGTATACTATAAAGCAGGATCAATGAGTTGGTGTTAACTTTAGATTTTCTGGTTCATTAAGAAAGCTAAACCTAGACATGCGCTTTTGGTTGTTGAGTCAATTAAACTGTGCCCATTTCAAGCTTATCTTTCCCAAATAAGTAAGAAGTTATTTCAGAATATTTGGGAAGGTTAGCTGGCTGGCTAACTCATTAAACATGCTTTGTAATATACCCCCCTGATGGGTAAGACAGTTTAACTAAGCTCAAGAATTTGGTCCATTCCCCTGCTCAGACGTTGCATGCTTAAACCAATTGTTACATGCCACGTTATTGACTGTGTCATCAACTGACAGATTGCTATACCATATGATGTGGTTAGCTAATAATGTAAAATACCTGGCCAGTATCAGAAACACATGGGCAGAGGAACATGCCCTATAACTTAAAATATAACTTAAATATAATTTATGCTATGTGTTTTGGTTATTCATGTCACATGATCTGGATTTTAACCTTTTTTATTTAAGGCTTTTTCATCAAACTGTCTCCTTTTCTTTTTATGTCAGATTTTCCATTCTCAGATAAGTGCTGACATTTTTGGTCTAATTCTCATTCCTGGAAAATACTTAAAAGAAAGGTTGAAATCCAGGTCATGTGACATGATTTAACAAAAATACAGGGCTCTACTCATTAAGGCATAAGTTACATGAAGTTATATTCTTCAAGATCATTGTCTATCATTAATCTAAACATCAAATGGATGGACCAATCCCAGATTGCCCCTTTCATAAAAAATGTAAAAGTTTAAATGCTAGTCATACGATTCTGGACATTGCTAAATAACTGAGCGGTATACTAAAAAAAGCAGAACTAATGAGTAAACCAGCTAACTTATGTAAATGTTTTGAAATACATTTAGATTTTTTTGAAAGATAAGCTTGAAATTGGCATGGTCTAATTGACTCAACTAAAAACGCATATCTAAATTCAGCTTAATCCACAGTTTAGCTTAATAAACAGTTATTTCTGGTTGTTTGTCAAAGTTTGCTAGTTATACATAGACACGCAGCCATGCTAATTGGCTTGATTATTATCTATTTAGACAACACATTATAGTTGTATTCAGACATCACTAAATCACGTCCAACATCACACATAGAAACAAGACTAACAGGATCTAACAGTACAGGTAGATAACAATAGAAATGGTACTACAGAAGTACAATACAAGTTAGAGAAAAAACACAGAACTGGAGGAACTTATTCAAGAACATTCTAATGTAATCAATTACAAAAATAAGGCAAACTGGATGGAATATGGAGAGAAATGCACCAAATTCTTCTTAAATATTCAATACTAGAACTCAACCAAAAGTAATTTGCAGAAACTTGTTACTAAAGACAGGGTCATCCATGATTCTCTATAGTATAAGATAACCCTGTGAAGTGTTCAGTGGTGTTATGTGGACTGTGGCAATGTGCATTCCATCGGAAGTGCACCCCTATTGATAAAACTAACAAAAATGTATGGTTGTATTGGACATGTGAGGCATGCACTTCTATGTTTCCTTTCTATTATCTGGATGATTCCGACTGTGTATCTCTCGTAGTTGAGCAGGATATCAACCCTGATAACATGGTATTTAACCCATTAGATATTAATGAATCGATATAAATATAGTGATTGTGTTGATCCAGATTCAAATCTCCTGAGATTTACCAGAGATGAGTATCACTTGTGATTACTATAATGTTAAACTGCTATACAGGTTGTTAAATTGTTACCTCCTCTATTACCTGGCTCGATCTGCACCTTTGTTTAATTAAGAAACTCAATATCTTGTCTATGTACGACATTAATGTACGCCAATTATGCACTTCTATCTCCACACTTTTATACCTCCCAGACAGTTTACATTTCAATGGATTCTTCAAGGTTAATTCTGAAATCCATCTATAAAACACAAGACACTGATAACCTTCACCCTCCCCACTGCCGTACCTCACATAGTCAATTCTCTATCAGATATAGAGGTGCCATACTCTGGAATTCCAATCTTCACATTGCCAAAACATAATCTTCCCTCAATAGCTTCAAGCAAAGACTGGGGTCAGCCTGATGGACCAAGCTACTCCATAATCATCTCCATATAGCCTAACTCTCACACACGCATGTGCACGTGCACACACACATTTAAACAACACAAATATATATTTTTCATGATTACTGATCAATTCATTTATACATTTATAACTAGTAGATTTCCAACCACACCTGCACACCATTTATTTTGTTGTTCTAATTTGTTTTTGTCTGTATTGTCTATCACTTGTTTTCTTTGGTAATGATAAATTAGCCAAGTTGTACATGTGCATAGTCTGAGATTTGCGTGAAGATATAATAACATAATTTTAATAGCACATTTCGGTAGAAAATCTATGACAAATTATGTTAAATTGAACATATTCATACTTGTATGAATATCTTTAAACTTTTAAATATTTTACTCAGTAATTATTTTTTGTTATGATTGCTAAATTGCTGTTGTATTCTTTTAAAATGTAATTTCATTTTATCAAATGTGTAATTGTATATTAGTCTATTTTAAATCTATGGGATATGTAGTATGTATCAATGCAAAACAAATAAACCACTGTTTAAAATACACATGGAATTTGTTGCTAATCTAACATTTTGTCTTGGAGACAGCAGTTCTTTCCCTTCAGCCTGGCTCCAGGAAATGCAGTCATTTTAACAGGTGGAAGTGCTAGTCAGTCACACCTGCAATATATTAATGCAAACAATCACAATCACATTACTACCCTATAGCATCTGTGTGTGGCAGTCGGTGCTGTTTTAAGATGAGGGAGGACGATTTTTTTATTTATTTTATTTTATGAGCATAGCCTTTGTCACGTCCAGGCCAGAGTTTTAGGCTGGCGTGTTTAGGTTTCGTTTTTGGTGTAGGGGTTTTGGGTTCTAGTTTGTCTATTTCTATGTTGGGGTAATGGTTCCCAATTAGAGGCAGCTGTGTGTCGTTGTCTCTAATTGGGAACCATATATATGTTTGGGGTTTGCACTTGAGTTGGGTGGGTTATTGTTGAATGTGACGATTATCGTGTTTAGGTTCATGCCATCGTGTCTAGTTAGGATTCAGGCCTTCGTGTTTAGTTAGGTTTACGTCCCAGTGTCCAGTTTAGGGTTTAGCTTTTGTGTTCACGTCATGTTCTTCGTTTATTGTTTTGTTCCGTCTCGTCCCGTTTGTTAATAAATATGTATTCTGGTTACGTCGCTGCGCATTGGTCTGTCCCAAGAGGAGATAGTCGTGACAGCCTTATTTCTATTACAGCATATTGGATGACTGTCATTCATATTCCATTCACCCAGCTCAGTGTGACATCGATAGGTTTAGGCTACTACATGATACTCAAATATTCCCTATACCCATCATGAGGTTGCTACAACCTAGCCTATGAATGAAAGTTTACAACGTAGGTGCATAGGTCGAGATACATTTTTGCAATCAAGTTGACAGACTAGTGACACATTCAATACCGCATTGCACACTCTTACCTGCTCATAGCTGATCTAGGGTGTAATCATTAGTCCAACATTAGTTCCTTCTCGCATCTACGTACTCTCCTCTCACCTTTTCCCTTCGCTTGTGGACTTCAGTGCACAACATGTCAGCTGTCTGACCAGGCAAAAAATAAATTGGCATACCATAACCGCTACACACTAACTACATCGTTGTCACCGTTTTAGCTAACATCATAGTCAACATAACGACTAGAACTAACACTTTAGTAAACACACTACAGTCATGCAGTACAGTGTACAGTAAGCAAGCAGTTTAGCAGTTACACCGGCGGGCCATGGTGGCAATAAATGAATAAATCTTGACTTGGAAGAGTTCCAGTGTTGGATAGCCATAGCAAGTTAGCTAACATAGCATAACTCTCTGTTTGAGCTGGGTGTTTTGAGTAGGCTAAACTAGCTAGCTGCATTCGCTAGCTAAGTGAAAGTGGAATACAATGAAATATAGCTAGCTCTCTCTGTTGCTTTTCTTTCAAGAAATACATTTTTTCAGAACTGTTCAACTGTTGTATTTCTCTTTAAATCAAATAGACCTACTCACCACATTTTATGCACTTTAATACTAGCTAGCCGTAACTTATGCTTTCAGCACTATATTCATTCTCTGAACCATTGATTGGGTGGACAACATGTCAGTTCATGCTGCAATAGCTCTGTTTACTGTGTAAGTCTATGGAAGGGGTTGAGAACCATGAGCCTCCTAGTTTTTGTATTGGAGTCAATGTACCCAGAGGAGGACGGAAACTAGATGTCCTACGGCACTCTGGGGTAGCTACACCATGGTGCTACCCCAGAATCCAGAGTGCTGCCGAGGCTACTGTAGACCTTTATTGAAAAAGTGTCTTAATCAATTATTTGGTGACGTGAATATATTTAGTATAGTTTTATCTAAAAAGGATAACTTTTTATGAAATTCACTGAGGAGGATGGTCCTCCCCTTCCTACTCTGAGGAGCCTCCACTGGTCCTTACCAACAGCCGGATCTGACAGACAGTAAGCCTTTGTTTAAAGCCTTTGTTTACAACATGCAGTAATCATACACAATGGGAGTTCTGTTGTAGGTTCGACATGGTAACATGTTAGGTGGGGATGCTTTCTTTGTCTTAATATCTTAATACAGGTTGTATGCATTTTTATGTCCTTTATTTCTTATGATTTGACAAACCACCTTAACAGTATAGACCTCTCACTGTCTCCCCTTCCCTCACTAAGTTAGAACCAGAAAAGGAACCAGAAGGCCCAGCCAAGTCTTGTGGAACCAGACAGGTGTGTCTCTAAATAAGTCTGGCTGCACGTTAAGGCCAGACTAATATTTGTTTTCTAAGTAATTCTCATACTGGAAGTTGTTTTTCTTTGGCTTGATTGAGCTTTATAAAACAGGAGAATTGTGAATTATTAATTTCTGGGCATTTTTTCAACTCAGTGAGTTGGACAGGAACCGAGAGTCTAGTGGTTAGGTTGAGGTCTGTCGGCAGAGGCTTGTTGCTTTGGTGACCCATAAAACTACCTCTGCTGCTATATGTACTGTATGTATGTATTATAAACTAAAATTACCCAGGAAAACTCTCTGGAAGATGTTGAAACCACTAAAGGTGTTCAGGGATGGGTTTGAAAATGTACCATCTCGGAGAGCATTCTATCGGTCGATTTTACCTTGGGAAAAGCTGAGGTCAATGATTCAAAAATGTTTTTTTTGTGGGATAATCATCAACTGAAAGATTTCTTCTATCAAAGACGACCCTCAGGTTTCGGGACAGTTTTAATCAGCTTCTAGAGGAGAAACGGTATTGAAACATGGCTCACCCAGGACACGTTATCAGAGTCGGTACAGCCACCCGGTTTCTTCACGCATCGCGCCGACAGAAACAAACATCTATCTGGTAAGAAGAAGGGAGGGGGGTATGCCTTATGATTAACGAGACATGGTGTGATCACGAGACATGGCTGTCTATCGTTGTCTCTGATTGAGAACCATACTTAAGTAGCCCTTTTTCCCTCCTGTCTTTGTGGGAAGTTGACTTTGTTTGTGTGTATGTGCTGTTGGTGCTACACCCCTATGATCTTCGTTCATTGTTTTTGTTTCGGTGAGTTAGACTAATAAACATGTTTTTCTCTACCCGGCACGCTGCACCTTGGTCCGTCATTGAAGATCGTGACAGACGGCACTGAAAGAAATTAATTGGACTCTATGTAAACTGGAAACCACATATCCTGAGGCTGCATTTTTATTTTTATCAAATTGTATCATGTTATTCTAACTTCCGCGACGCATACAAAGCCATTCTCATTCCTCCTTTTGGCAAATCTGACCATAACTCAATTTTGTTGCTCCCAGCCTATAGACAGAAACTAAAACAGGAAACACCCGTGCTCAGGTCTGGTCAGACAAATCTGATTCCACGCTTCAAGATTGCTTCGAGCACGTGAACTGGGATATGTTCCGGATAGCATCTGACAAACACATTGATGTGTACGCTGATTCGGTGAGCGAGTTTATTAGCAATGTTGTACCCACAGCAACAATTAAAACCTTCCCCAACCAGAAACCGTGGATTGATGGCAGCATTCGCGCAAAACTGAAAGCGGGAACCACTGCTTTTAATCAGGGTAAAACAGTGTAGCTATTCCCTCCGCAAGGCAATCAAACAAGCTAAGTGTCAGTATAGAGACAAAGTAGAGTCGCAATTCAACAGCTCAGAGATGAGAGGTATGTGGCAGGGTCTACAGTCAATCACGGACTACAAAAAGAAAACCAGCCCCGTCGCAGACACCGATGTCTTGCTCCCAGACAAACTAAACAACTTCTTTGCTCGCTATGAGGACAATACAGTGCCACCGACATGGCCCGCTAGCAAAACATGCAGGCTCTCCTCCCTCTCCTTCACCGCAGCCAACGTGAGTAAAACATTTCAATTTGTTAACCCTCGCAAGGCTGCTGGCCCAGATGGCATCCCTGGCCGCGTCTTCAGAGCATGCGCAGACCAGCTGGCTGGTGTGTTTACGGACATATTTAATCAATTCCTATCCCAGTCTGCTGTTCCCACATGCTTCAAGAGGGCCACCATTGTTCCTGTTCCCAAGAAAGCTAAGGTAACTGAGCTAAATGACTATCGCCCCGTAGCACTCACTTCCATCATCATGAAGTGCTTTGAGAGACTAGTCAAGGATCATATCACCTCCATCCTACCAGACACCTTAGACCCACTCCAATTTGCTTACCATCCCAATAGGTCCACAGACGACGCAATCGCAATCACACTGCACACTGCCCAAACCCATCTGGACAAGAGGAATACCTATGTAAGAATGCTGTTCATCGACTACAGCTCAGCATTTAACACCATAGTACCCTCCAAACTCGTCAATAAGCTCGAGACCCTACGTCTCGACCCCGCCCTGTGCAACTGGATCCTGGACTTCCTGACGGGACGGCCCCAGGTGGTGAGGGTAGGAAACAACATCTCCACCCCGCTGATCCTCAACACTGGGGCCCCACAAGGATGCGTACTCAGCCCTCTCTTGTACTCCCTGTTCACCCATGACTGCGTGGCCAAGCACGCCTCCAACTCAATCATCAAGTTTGCTGACGACACTACAGTGGTAGGCTTGATTACCAACAACGACGAGACGGCCTACAGGGAGGAGGTGAGGGACCTCGGAGTGTGGTGTCAGGAAAATAACCTCTCACTCAATGTCAACAAAACAAAGGAGATGATCGTGGACTTCAGGAAGCAGCAGAGGGAGCACCCCCTTAACCACATCGACGGGACAGTAGTGGAGAAGGTGGAAAGTTTTTAGTTCCTCGGCGTACACATCACGGACAAACTGAAATGGTCCACCCACACAGAGAGCGTGGTGAAGAAGGCGCAACAGCGCCTCTTCAACCTCAGGAGGCTGAAGAAATGCAGCTTGTCACCAAAAACACTCACAAACTTCTACAGATGCACAATCGAGAGCATCCTGTCGGGCTGTATCACCGCCTGGTACGGCAACTGCTCCGCCCACAACCGTAAGGCTCTCCAGAGGGTAGTGAGGTCTGCACAACGCATCACCGGGGGTAAACTACCTGCCCTTCAGGACACCTACACCACCCGATGTCACAGGAAGGCCAAAAAGATCATCAAGGACAACAACCACCCGAGCCACTGCCTGTTCACCCCGCTATCATCCAGAAGGCGAGGTCAGTACAGGTGCATCAAAGCTGGGACCGAGAGACTGAAAAACAGCTTCTA
>QNTS01004171.1:90358-106367 GCA_003317085.1 Hucho hucho | reverse complement strand
AGGGGAGGAGCAGTCACAATCACTTTCAAAGGGGAGGAGCAGTCACAATCACTTTCAGAGGGGAGGAGCAGTCACAATCACTTTCAGAGGGGAGGAGCAGTCACAATATCTTTCAGAGGGGAGGAGCAGTCACAATCACATTCAGGGGGGAGGAGCAGTCACAATCACATTCAGAGGGGAGGAGAATGATTAGCACTCAGAGCCAGGTAGGGAACTTTATGTTTGTCACTGGCCAAACCGATTTGCTTCAAGATGTCAGGCTTTAGTGGAGATTGTTCAACATCAGGCCCCTGGGTAATCAGGCCACTAAATATTAAAACGGTACCTCGATGTGGTTGTGGTCCTTGGGGATGTTGATGAAGGTAGGCAGGCGTTTGCTGAACCACATGGTGACCTCTCTGTTCATGTTGACAGCGAAGGGTTCGAAGCCCTCCTGCAGGCCACACGTGGTGTAGTACTTAAAGCTGCTGGCGTCCTTCCCTAGGTTCATACGGCCAATCTCAGACTGGGCCAGACAACACACTGGGATGAAGCCTGGAAAGCATAGAGGTCAGAGGTTAGAGGTTAACATATGTTTCTGGAAAGGAACTAATCTTGTGCCTCAACCCAAAAGCAATTAACTTCACAAAAATACTCATTTTTTGGAAAGCATTCTGTTACACCTCACTCCCTAGATTCTAGAATATTGGAGAATAAACTTCATTTGGAACACAGCAATCGATATGATTTACATTAAGTAACTGTGTGTTTCTTCCAACAGCAACACCAGAAATGACTGATTTCCCCATTGCTTTGCTGCTTTATGTTTCACATGCTCTGCGTTGCCGATTTCTAAGAAAAGAGATTCAAACCGGCCAGAGTACCTTTCTAGTAAAGCACATTTTGAATACATGGATGAATATACGCATTTCAAGATGCAATGCCAATTTATGTGAAAACGGACAATAAAACAGTTTATTTTATCTTGATGAATACATGAAGTTAGCTTAGGACGGATGAACCTCAACCTACAATGTTCCTAGAGGAAAAAGGAGACTACACAATCTTCCAAGTTAAGACTAAGGAAGGAAAAATACAAACTCACCATTGTCTGTCTGGAAGTCAACTAAGCAGAGCTCTGATCCCTTGTAAAGATAAACTCACCATCATCTGTCTGGAAGTCAACTATGCAGAGCTCTGATCCCTTGCAAAGATAAAACCACCATCGTCTGTCTGGAAGTCAACTATGCAGAGCTCTGATCCCTTGTAAAGATAAAACCACCATTGTCTGTCTGGAAGTCAACTATGCAGAGCTCTGATCCCTTGTAAAGATAAAACCACCATCATCTGTCTGGAAGTCAACTATGCAGAGCTCTGATCCCTTGTAAAGAAACTCACCATCGTCTGTCTGGAAGTCAACTATGCAGAGCTCTGATCCCTTGTAAAGATAAACTCACCATCGTCTGTCTCAAAGTCAACGAAGCAGAGCTCGGATCCCTTGTTAGTGATGAGTAGCTCTCCGTTGAGGGTGAAGACCATAGACTTGTCCTCCATGTTGATCATGCAGCCCACCACGTCTCCCTTGTTCCATGACTGGCCAAAGAAATGCGCACCCATGTGCATTCGACGACCCTGGGGGAACAAACAACAACACGTATTACTAACCCTAATGTAATAATCACCACTGAAACGTAAAGTCGATCAAGTGTACGATCAAGCGTACGATCAAGTGTACAATAATTTGTCTTGGTACATGGCATGCCATTCTTGGGGGATTTAGCCAACTTGTTGTTGGCTTGTTTGGCAACAATATAATATTCCTGAATGCATAATCAGTTAGGCCAGGCCTATACATATGTACATGATGATAAACGTAAACACTCAGTCACTGCAAAGTTACAGACGTCCTTCCTAACTCAGTTCCTGGAGAGGAAGTAAACCACTCAGGGAATATTTTATTCTCGACAGGCTTCCTTCTTTTCACTCTGTCCTTTAGCTTAGTATTGGGGTATCTACAATGTTGTTGATCTATCCTCAGTTTTCTCCTAACACAACCATTAAGCTGGTGAAATCCCTGAGCGGTTTCTTTCCTCTCCGGCAACTGAGTTAAGAAGGATGCCTATATCTTTGTAGTGGCTGGGTGTATTGATACACCATCCAAAATGTAATAAATAACTTCACCATGCTCAAAGGGATATTCAATGTTTGCTTTTTTTTTATTTCTACCCATCTACCAACAGGTGCCCTTCTTTGCGAGGCATTGGAAAAACTCCCAGGTCTTTGTGGTTGAATCTGTGTTTGAAATTCGCTGCTTGACTGAGGGACCTTACATGTAATTGTATGTTTGGGGTACAAAGATGAGGTGGTCATTAAAACATCATGTTAATATTATTGCACACAGAGTGAGTCCATGCAACTTATTATGCAACTTGTTAAGCACATTTATACTCCTGAACTTATTTAGGCTTGCCATAACAAATGAGTACTTATTGAATAATTATTGACTCAAGACATTTCAGCTTTTTATTTTGTATTAAATTTGTAAAAATGTCACTTTGACATTATGGGGTATTGTGTGTAGGCCAGTGACACAACATCGCAATTTAATCCATTTTAAATTCAGGCTGCAACACAACAAAATGTGAAAATATCAACGGGTTGGAATACTTTCTGAAGGTACCGTAGATTATAATAAACTTCAAACAGTATAAAAAGATAAGATATGTTAACATAACATAAAAAGAGATAAGATAAAAACAGATAAGATAAGATATATTATTTAAAGATACTAGGTGTTGTTTGTTTACCTTGTATCCATCGAAGACGTAGGCCTGGTCGTCCATGCCCAGGTCAAAGTCTGACCTACAGCCTGGTCTAGCCCAGCCAACCCTCATGTCCCCTCCGGTCAGGGCCTCAAACTCAAAGTACCACTTCCCTGTCTTCACTGCATACGTCTGCTCTACGCGGAAGAACCGAATCGTCTCAATGCTCTGCCTCTCCACAATATGACAGGCTGGGGACACAGGAAAGAAGACATTCAACCAATGAAAATGCTTTAAGGGTATATTTGGGCCTAGCTAGAGAGATATCTTATAACTGTGGAAAAGCACTGAATCTGTCTCGAAGGACCACATCTATTGCAGTCAATTGAAGACTAGCATCCACAGAAACTACTGGGAAAAGGGGAAGGACACATTTAAGTGGGTAGTGATAAGGATGTCTTTATCTAACGGAATGAAAACATACATTGATTGTGCTTGCCCATGACTTAGTTGCAGGATGGTACATGTGTATGACAAGATAACTTACTACCATACATTATATTGCTGTTACAGTCCTCTACTCACATTCCTGGTCTGGGGGGTCAATGTTGTAGCCATATCCCACCAGGGTCCTGATGGCCTCTCTCAGACTGTCTCTGTTAGACTTCTTGGTTCTCTCATCTAGTAAAGCGTACGGCACCAGACGAGGGTTTCGCCTGCTCTTCACATCCTACAGAGAAATAACGACAACAAAAAATCAGCTTGTCAGGGTTCTCTTGTTACAGTGAGGGAAAAAAGTATTTGATCCCCTGCTGATTTTGTACGTTTGCCCACTGACAAAGAAATGATCAGTCTATAATTTTAATGGTAGGTTTATTTGAACAGTGAGAGACAGAATAACAACAAAAAAATCCAGAAAAACGCATGTGAAAAATGTTATACATTGATTTGCATTTTAATGAGGGGAATAAGTATTTGACCCCCTCTCAATCAGAAAGATTTCTGGCTCCCAGGTGTCTTTTATACAGGTAACGAGCTGAGATTAGGAGCACACTGCTAAACGGAGTGCTCCTAATCTCAGTTTGATACCTGTATAAAAGACACCTGTCCACAGAAGCAATCAATCAGATTCCAAACTCTCCACCATGGCAAAGACCAAAGAGCTCTCCAAGGATGTCAGGGACAAGATTGTAGACCTACACAAGGCTGGAATGAATCAGCCCAGAACTACACGGGAGGATCTTGTCAATGATCTCAAGGCAGCTGGGACCATAGTCACCAAGAAAACAATTGGTAACACACTACGCCGTGAAGGACTGAAATCCTGCAGCGCCAGCAAGGTCCCCCTGCTCAAGAAAGCACATATACATGCCCGTCTGAAGTTTGCCAATGAACATCTGAATGATTCAGAGGACAACTGGGTGAAAGTGTTGTGGTCAGATGAGACCAAAATGGAGCTCTTTGGCATCAACTCAACTCGCCGTGTTTGGAGGAGGAGGAATGCTGCCTATGACCCCAAGAACACCATCCCCACCGTCAAACATGGAGGTGGAAACATTATGCTTTGGGTGTGTTTTTCTGCTAAGGGGACAGGACAACTTCACCGCATCAAAGGGCCGATGGACGGGGCCATGTACCATCAAATCTTGGGTGAGAACCTCCTTCCCTCAGCCAGGGCATTGAACATTTTTTTTTGTTGTTATTCTGTCTCTCACTGTTCAAATAAACCTACCATTAAAATTATAGACTGATCATTTCTTTGTCAGTGGGCAAACGTACAAAATCAGCAGGGGATCAAATACTTTTTTCCCTCACTGTAAATGATGTTATATACTATCAACAATGGTGTGTTACATGACAATCTAAATGTATAAAATGTATGCTATCAGAGCTCATCCCTTGATCTTATGCCTGACATACACCATTCATTCACTGGTCACGGGTTACTATGTATTTGAAATTGAATTACAGTTACAAACTGTGATGGTAGAGAGCTGGGCCAAAACATGTACCTGCTGAATGCCGTAGGTCCATCCTTGTTTGATCCTGTCCTTGGCCCAAACGTTGTGAGCGTTCTCCGCCAGTTTATCTACCAGAACCTCCTGACCAGCCGTCAGTTTCACCTCAGAAAGCTCCAGCGGCGTTGGCTTGTACCCATTAGACATCACATATCTACATATATACACAGAATATAACCGTTAGACATCACACAGCTGAATATAACACTGGAAAACAATAGGTTAACACAGCAGAAAGAAGCTTTGAAGGAAAGTATTCTAAGCCAGGCCTCAAATGTAGAGTTGTATAAGTGTCTCCAAGCCCAAGACAGTCTCCCTCTGATTTCCTAGTGTAGCTCATCTCACAATGCTTTAATGACTGGTCATGTCAGAAATAATGACTCACACTGGGTACATTTCTCCCCTAGAAACTCCTGCAGGGTTGTATTACTGTAACTCATAATCAATCAATAATCAATACTAGTAAAACCACATGACTTACTCTTTGGGCAGTTTGACTTTCTTCAGATCTTCCTCAGCGTTAATGTTGGTCTGTACAACATGACATCCCAGCGCCAACAGGGTCCTGACACACAGAGAGCGACAGGGAACAGAAGTTACCACGAATGCTTTCAATGCATTGACCTCACAATCATCTTCTTTTTTCTATATCTTTTCGAATGTAGCCATTCGTAGGGACCACGGACACCACCGGGAGGTGGTGGAGCTCGTACCCTGACAGACAGACACTCAGGCCAGGTGAAAGCACAGCACCTGCATTCACCCGGCACTATTCTGTTCCAGGTCATCTGATGCAGCACTGATAGGGAAATGTGTGTGTGTCTATAACTTTTTAGAGACTAGAACATGGTGTTACTATCTTGCAATGCAAGAAGGGGGTATTTGGGAGAATCAAGGATTCCTTGTGAAACCAAACTACAGAAAAGAGGCCTTCTCATCCTCAGGAAGGGAGGCACGGCTAGGAACTGTCCAGTTTGAATTATGTTTCAGAAAGTGATAAGCCATGAATGCACACTGTGGAAAAATACAGCCGCCTAAAGCGGGTGGAGTTTATTTGTATGTACAATATAAAAGACTGTGTTCCCATTTTGAGAACAGAGCTCTCATGAATAAAAACCTGACATATTGCAGATTTGGGAATTTGTCTAATTCTTCATTTACCAGAGCCTTACAACCTTTGAGAATTATTCAAAGCCTGAGTGATAGTTGAGTTCAACAATTGAGATAGCAAAATTCTCGTGACAAGCACTCCATCACTAAGCGCAAACCAGATGGGATGGCGTATCGCTGCAGAATCCTGTGGTAGCCATGCTAGTTAAGGGTGCCTTGAATTATAAATAAATCACTGACAGTGTCACCAGCAAAGCACCCCCACACCATCACACCTCCTCCTCCATGCTTCATGATGGAAACCACACATGCGGAGATCATCCATTCACCTACTCTGCGACACGGTGGTTGGAAACAAAAATCTCAAATTTGGACTCAGACCAAAAGACAGATTTCCACCGGTCTAATTTCCATTGCTCGTGTTTCTTGGCCCAAGCAAGTCTCTTCTTATTATTGGTGTCCTTCAGTAGTGGTTTCTTTGCAGCAATTCGACCATGAAGGCCTGATTCACGCAGTCTTCTCTGAAAAGTTGATGTTGAGATGTGTCTGCATATATTTGGGCTGCAATCTAAGGTACAGTTAACTCTATCCTCTGCAGCAGAGGTGACTCTGGGTCTTCCTTTCCTGTGGCAGTCCTCAAGAGAGCCAGTTACATCATAACGCTTGATGGTTTTTGCGACTGCATTTGAAGAAACTTTCAAAGTTCTTGAAATGTTCTGGATTGACTGACCTTAATGTCTTAAAGTAATGATGGACTGTCGTTTCTCTTAGCTTATTTGAGCTGTTTTTGCCATAATATGGACTTTGTTTTTTACCAAATAGGGCTATCTTCTGTATACCACCCCTACCTTAATAAGGCACACCTGTTAATTGAAATGCATTCCAGGTGAATAGCTCATTAAGCTGGTTGGGAGAATGCCAAGAGTATGCAAAGCTGTCATCAAGGAAAAAGGTGGCTACTTTGATTACTACAGTCGTGGCCAAAAGTTTTGAGAAGGACACAAATATACATGTTCACAAAGTCTGCTGCCTCAGTTTGTATGATGGCAATTTGCATATACTCCAGAATGTCATGAAGAGTGATCTGATGAATTGCAAGTAATTGCAAAGTCCCTCTTTGCCATGCAAATGAACTAACCCCCCCCCCAAAAAAAATTCCACTGCATTTCAGCCCTGCCACAAAAGGACCAGCTGACATCATGTCAGTGATTCTCTCGTTAACACAGGTGTGAGTGTTGACGAGGACAAGGCTGGAGATCACTCTGTCATGCTGAATGAGTTCGAATAACAGATTGGAAGCTTCAAAAGGAGGGTGGTGCTTGGAATCCCTGTTCTTCCTCTGTCAAACATGGTTACCTGCAAGGAAGCACATGCCGTCATCATTGCTTTGCACAAAAAGGGCTTCACAGGCAAGGATATTGCTGGCAGTAAGATTGCACCCAAATCAACCATTTATCAGATCATCAAGAACTTCAAGGAGAACGGTTCAATTGTTGTGAAGAAGGCTCCAGGGATCCCAAGAAAGTCCAGCAAGCGCCAGGACCGTCTCCTAAAGTTGATTCAGCTGCGGGATCGGGGCACCACCAGTACAGAGCTTGCTCAGGAATGGCAGCAGGCAGGTGTGAGTGCATCTGCATGCACAGTGAGGCAAAGACTTTTGGAGGATGGCCTGGTGTCAAGAAGGGCAGCAAAGAAGCCACTTTTCTCCAGGAAAAACATCAGGGACATACTGATATTCTGCAAAAGGTACAGGGATTGGACTGCTGAGGACTGGGGTAAAGTCATTTTCTCTGATGAATCCCCTTTCCGATTGTTTGGGGCATCCAGCAAAAAGCTTGTCCGGAGAAGACAAGGTGAGCGCTACCATCAGTCCTGTGTCATGCCAACAGTAAAGCATCCTGAGACCATTCATGTGTGGGGTTGCTTCTCAGCCAAGGGAGTGGGCTCACTCACAATTTTGCCTAAGAACACAGCCATGAATAAAGAATGGTACCAACACATCCTCTGAGAGCAACTTCTCCCAGCCATCCAGGAACAGTTTGGTGACGAACAATGCCTTTTCCAGCATGATGGAGCACCTTGCCATATGGCAAAAGTGATAACTAAGTGGCTCGGGGAACAAAACATTGATATTTTGGGTCCATGGCCAGGAAACTCCCCAGACCTTAATCCCATTGAGAACTTGTGGTCAAACCTCAAGAGGCGGGTGGACAAACAAAAACCCACAAATTCTGACAAACTCCAAGCATTGATTATGCAAGAATGGTCTGCCATAAGTCAGGATGTGGCCCAGAAGTTAATTGACAGCATGCCAGAGCGGATTGCAGAGGTCTTGAAAAAGAAGGCTCAACACTGCAAATATTGACTCTTTGCATCAATTTCATGTAATTGTCAATAAAAGACTTTGACAATTATGAAATGCTAGTAATTATACTTCAGTATTCCATAGTAACATCTGACAAAAATATCTAAAGACACTGAAGCAGCAAACTTTGTGGAAAATAATATTTGTGTCATTCTCAAAACTTTTGGTCACGACTGTACATGATTCCATATGTGTTATTTCATAGTTTTGATGTCTTCACTATTATTCTACAATGTGGAAAATAGTAAAAATAAAGAAAAACCCTTGAATGAGTAGGTGTGTCCAAACGTTTAACTGGAACTATATATATATATATATATATATATATATATATATATATATATATATATAATACATATACATCTTTTAAAAAATATATTTTCCTTCATCACTTTCTAACCCTACCATCCCTCCCCTAGTTGGAGTAAACTAGTGAACAACAACGCTAAGCCTTCTACTTCCAGCGTATTCATACTCTATACATTTTACAGGCACGGTCTATTTTACAATAGTTATATTTTGTTTTTCTTCCTGTCCTTCCTCTAACCTCAACCATCTATTTCTTTCACAAAAGTTCTGAACACTATATACGTTTTACGGACACAGTATGTTTTACATTAGTTATCTTGTTGTTAAAAGTTGTTATTAGTCCAACCCTTCAGTTCCATTCAACCCCTCCCATCTATCTCTTAACACCATCCATATTGGATTTCTATTTGCCATATATTTTTCAACTGTGCTGTGATGCTTCACAAAAGTTCTGAACCTTTCTATTCTCATAATTTCTACAGATTGTAAATTAAAGATAATTTTTTTTTGGATCAAAGTATTAATATATTATTGATTGGCTGTCTATGACTTTTCAGATCACTCAGCAGTGCTATCTGCAGAGTTAGCTCCAGGTAAATGTTGCATGTTGATTATGTTGCAATTGTTGTGATCCAATAAAAACAATTGTTGACAATAAAAGCACCAGTAACTTTACTATTACTCATGTGTGAGTGCTGCAGCTGCTTCTTTCCGTTGGTTAAAAATACCGTAAATACTGATTCACAACTGCATCTGAGCTGTATGAGGACAATATTAAAGCAACTGGCTGCATCTAATGACCAAGGTCTCCTGAGTGAAACCATTGATTTAAAGAACCAGAGCCTAGTATTCCACCTGAACAGGTCGTCATCATCTCCCCCTTGACAGCGTCATCACATAGGCACTCCTTTTAAAGACATTTCCTGGTACATCCTCTTAGTCAAACATGGCTGTCAATCACTGTGTGTGGAAGATGTAGATACTGGGATGTCAGGTAGGATGTCATCAGTGGCTTCTCTTTTCACTGTAATTGGACGGAACGAGTCATGTGATACAGTATGTATACGTGTTTACGATCTTAGCCTAGCTACTCACTTGAGAGTTTCGCTAGACATCTGCAGGTTATAGCTCCTCTCAGTTTCAGGCAGCTTGGTGAAATCCACCAGGCAGGGGTGCTGCCTCTTGTTGTCATCTCGAACCTGAGGGAGAAAGGAGAGGTCATTTAGCACGGTCACGTCTGGACACACAAACTGATTTTGCTCTCTGTCTACAACTATTGACAAAAACTTCAACGATGCATTTCATAACAACTAGACGAAACTAGTAGAAACCTAAATCACAGAAGCACTCTACAATATATATATTCATCAAATATGCTAATGACAATAGGCTACACAGGCTCAGCACAGAATGAGAGTCCTTACTTACAAAATTATTCAGCTCTCAGTGTTTACTGAATCAGAGCAAGCTTCAACACATTTTTGCACTGCTGCTTGTATTTATTTCCCTAGGTTAACTCGAGCAGCTGTCTGTAAAGTAATTGAGCAAGAGAATATGCTACACAAATACTCTATATGTGCTTGATTGAGCTTGAATGGAACCAAGAAAAGTCTCAAAAGTGCAGACCCCGCCCACCTGGAACTCAAGGCAGTCTAAAGCAAAAGCTATGTATTTTAAATATTTCGAATAGTATTTGAACCCAGGTATGTGGAGTTCACAGAACAAACTTTACTGTATGACTGTCTAACTAAGGTGAGTGTTCTCAGATTCAGAATTGCACCTTGCCAGTGTGTGTGTGTATCTGACTTCAGCTGCCGATAAAGGATGGTAGAAGGTTACAGAGGAGATCATTCCAACAGAAAGGGCATGTGCTCTAGTCTGAGATGATAAATGTACCAAACTAGTCTGAGATGATAAATGTACCAAACTAGTCTGAGATGATAAATGTACCAAACTAGTCTGAGATGATAAATGTACCAAACTACTGTAAGTGCATCATCAAGTTTATTATGCCACAAGGGTTGAGTCTCAAATAGCACCGTATTGCCTACATAGTGCACTACCCTTGACCAGGGCCCTGGTCAAAAGTAGTGCACTAAATCAGGAATAGGGGTACCACTTGACCCCAACGAGGTCTTGTCCTCTCTCCTTCAGGATGTTGGGAGTTGGGACCTGGTCAAAACTATTGCACTATATAGGGGTTAGGGTGCACTTTGGGAACTAACCAATGTCACTTTCAAGCTAATGAGGGCACGTTAAATAAAGATTAACCAGGCGAATAGCTGTTTCCTAAATATTGTCCTAAATTAATGAGAAGGTCTGAGCCCCATGACTAAATATTGTCCTTAATGAATGAGAAGATCAAAGCCCTTTGAGTAATGAGGCTCCTTATAGTCACAGCATCATTCATTTGGGCTGTCGTGCTCTTGGAAGGCTTGATCTCTCTCTCTCTCTCTGTCTCGCTCTCTCTCTCTGTGTCTCGCTCACTCTCTCTCTGTCTCGCTCTATCTCTCTCATTAAGTTTGTCAAACAGCCAAACTGGTGGTTGTGTTCTCCTGGCCTCAGAAGAAATGATTCTGTGATAACCACTCCTGTATAAAGAGCTATGGTGTATGTGCTCAGCATTCTAACAACCACTCTTACTGCTGCAGTTAGGGAGGGAGGGAGGGAGGCACCTACCTTGCCATAGGACCAGCCCAGTTCAATCTTGTTCATGCCCCAAAGTTCATGGATGTTCTCTGCTAGTCGGTCACGCACGTTGTCCAGGTGAGGAGGCAGAACAATCTGCTCTCTCTCTCTCTCTCTCTCTCTCTCTCTCTCTCTCTCTCTCTCTCTCTCTCTCTCTCTCTCTCTCTCTCTCTCTTGGATAAGCTGATTTAGTGATGGGCAGTAAGATGAAGACTAGCTTTTAAACTTTGTGTTTTTAAAAAGTATATCAAAATGATTGATTGGTTGCTTGCTTGCTTGATCGATTGAGTGATTCATTGATCAATCAGTTGGCTAACTGACTGACTGACAGACTGTTTACAGGTGTCCAGGTGTATATTACCTGGCTGGTGTCTACAGGTGTGGGGATGAATGAGGCCTGGGAGAGGAACTGTGTTGTCCCCAGTAGGTCCCTGACCCCTCCATGGTCCCTCTTGTACTCCTTCACAGCCTCCACCCTCATCTTCTCTTTGGGGAGCAGGGCCTCGTAACAAGGGGAGTAACCCGCCGGGGGCAGGAACTTAAAGTCTCCATGACGACCACCCAGCAGGAAACGCACCCTGAGGAGGGGAGGAGACCAGGAAGTTAGAGATAAAAGCCATTACTGGCCAAAATAGCGTAGTGTAATACTCATATACCCAAGGCTAATCTATAGAACTATAGAACAATATAACTAGAGAACTAGAAAACTAGAAAACTAGAAAACTAGAAAACTAGAGAACTAGAGAACTAGAGAACTAGAGAACTATATAATTGTAGAACTAGAGAAGTTTAGAACTAGACAAGTTTAGAACTAGAGAACTAGAGATGTTTAGAACTAGAGATGTTTAGAACTAGAGAGCTATAGAGCTATATAACTATAGAACAATAGAACAATAGAACTAGAGAACTAGAGAAGTTTAGAACTAAAGAACTATAGAACTATAGAACTATAGACCTATAGAGCTATAGAACTAGAGAACTAGAGAACTAGAGAACTATAGAACTAGAGAACTGTCACGACTTCCGCCGAAGTCGGTCCCTCTCCTTGTTCGGGCGGCGTTCGGCGGTCGACGTCACCGGTCTTCTAGCCATCGCCGATCCACTTTTCATGTTCCATTTGTTTTGTCTTGTTTTACCCAATTATATGTTCATTATTTAACCCTCTGTTTTCTCCATGGTTTTGTGCGTGATTGTTGTTGTGTTTTCGGTCCGTATTGTGGACTTGGTTATTCTTGCTTTGTAATGAGTACGGTTTTGAGTAAAGTTACTTGTGGTACTCATCTCTGCTGTCCTGCGCCTGACTCCTCTGCACCAGCTACACCCAGACCATTCACAAGAACTAGAGAAGTTTAGAACTAGAGAACTATAGAACTAGAGAAGTATAGAACGAGAGAATTAGAGAACTAGATAAGTTTAGAACAAGATAAGTTTAGAACTAGAGAACTAGAGAAGTTTAGAACTAAAGAACTAGAGAACTACAGAACCAGAGAACTAGAGAAGTTTAGAACTAGAGAACTGTAGAACTATAGAACTATAGAACTATAGAACTAGAGAATTAGATAACTATAGAACTAGAGAAGTTTAGAACTAGAGAACTAGAGAACTAGAGAAGTTTAAAACTACAGAACTATAGAACTACAGAACTAGAGAACTAGAGAACTAGAGAACTGTAGAACTGTAGAACTGTAGAACTAGAGAATTAGAGAATTAGATAACTATAGAACTAGAGAACTTTAGAACTAGAGAACTAGAGAAGTTTAGAACTAGAGAACTAGAGAAGTTTAGAACTAGAGAACTAGAGAACTAGATAAGTTTAGAACTTGAGAACTAGAAAACTAGAGAACTATAGAACTAGAGAAATAGAGAACTATAGAACTAGAGAGCTGTAGAGCTAAATAACTATAGAACTGGAGAACTAGAGAACTAGAGAAGTTTAGAACTAGAGAACTATAGAACTACAGAACTAGAGAACTATAGAACTAGAGAACTAGAGAAGTTTAGAACTAGAGAACTATATAACTAGAGAACTAGAGAGCTATAGAGCTAAAGAACGATAGAACTAGAGAACTGTAGAACTGTAGAACTATAGAACTAGAGAACTAGAGAACTAGAGAACTAGAGAATTAGATAACTATAGAACTAGAGAACTTTAGAACTAGAGAACTTTAGAACTAGAGAACTTTAGAACTAGAGAAGTTTAGAACTACAGAACTAGAGAACTATAGAACTATAGAACTAGAGAACTATAGAACTAGAGAATTAGATAACTATAGAACTAGAGAATTAGATAACTATAGAACTAGAGAACTAGAGAACTTTAGAACTAGAGAACTAGAGAACTTTAGAACTAGAGAACTAGAGAAGTTTAGAACTAGAGAACTTTAGAACTAGAGAACTAGAGAACTAGAGAAGTTTAGAACTAGAGAACTATAGAACTACAGAACTAGAGAACTAGAGAAGTTTAGAACTAGAGAACTATATAACTAGAGAACTAGAGAGCTATAGAGCTAAAGAACGATAGAACTAGAGAACTGTAGAACTGTAGAACTAGAGAACTAGAGAATTAGAGAATTAGAGAATTAGATAACTATAGAACTATAGAACTAGAGAAGTTTAGAACTAGAGAACTAGAGAACTAGAGAAGTTTAGAACTACAGAACTATAGAACTAGAGAACTATAGAACTATAGAACTATAGAACTAGAGAACTATAGAACTAGAGAACTTTAGAACTAGAGAACTAGAGAACTTTAGAACTAGAGAACTTTAGAACTAGAGAACTAGAGAACTAGAGAAGTTTAGAACTAGAGAACTATAGAACTAGAGAACTAGAGAACTAGAGAACTAGAGAAGTTTAGAACTTGAGAACTAGAGAACTAGAGAACTAGAGAACTATAGAACTATAGAACTAGAGAAATAGAGAACTATAGAACTAGAGAGCTGTAGAGCTAAATAACTATAGAACTGGAGAACCAGAGAACTAGAGAAGTTTAGAACTAGAGAACTATATAACTATATAACTAGAGAACTTTAGAACTAGAGAACTAGAGAAGTTTAGAACTAGAGAACTATAGAACTACAGAACTAGAGAACTATAGAACTAGAGAACTAGAGAACTAGAGAAGTTTAGAACTAGAGAACTATATAACTAGAGAACTAGAGAGCTATAGAGCTAAAGAACGATAGAACTAGAGAACTGTAGAACTATAGAATTAGATAACTATAGAACTAGAGAACTTTAGAACTAGAGAACTAGAGAAGTTTAGAACTAGAGAACTAGAGAACTAGAGAAGTTTAGAACTACAGAACTATAGAACTAGAGAACTATAGAACTAGAGAACTATAGAACTATAGAACTAGAGAATTAGAGAATTAGATAACTTTAGAACTAGAGAAGTTGAGAACTAGAGAACTAGATAAGTTTAGAACTAGAGAAGTTGAGAACTAGAGAACTAGAGAACTAGATAAGTTTAGAACTTGAGAACTAGAGAACTAGAGAACTATAGAACTAGAGAAATAGAGAACTATAGAGCTAAATAACTATAGAACTGGAGAACTAGAGAACTAGAGAAGTTTAGAACTAGAGAACTATATAACTAGAGAACTTTAGAACTAGATAACTAGAGAACTAGAGGAGTTTAGAACTAGAGAACTAGAGAACTAGAGAACAAGAGAACTAGAGAACTAGAGATCTAGACAACTATAGAACTATAGAACTAGAGAACTATAGAACTATAAAACTGTAGATCTAGATAACTATAGAACTATAGAACTAGAGAACTATAGAACTAGAGAGCTATAGAACTATAGAACTGGAGAGCTATAGAGGTATATAACTTTAGAACTATAGAGCTATAGCCTCTAGAGTATTAAACTGTTCAGGTTCAGAACATCTTGATTTTCCCATTGCTGGGCCATTTTCTTTAACTAATCTATGTGTGCGTCTGATGCTGTCCAGGCAACATGCAATCCCCACTCTCCAGCATCCTCATCTTCTCATCACAGTTCCTAATTATCCTATCCTGACCCTTCACAAATTAATACATTAACCTAGCTGGACCCTTACTTGACCCCTGCAGAGAAGCTGTGAGTGTGTGCGTTAATGTGTGTGTGTGTGTGTCTGCATCTGTGCGTGTGCGTCTCTGCATGTGTGTGTGTGTGCTGGCTCCTTACTTGACCCCTGCAGAGAAGCTGACTACGGGGAAGAAGAATCCGTCGGTGTTGAAGTCTTCAAACATGCCCTGTACTGGCTGGCCATTGATCCTGAAGGACATGGAGGGAGCACCCAGGTCCAGACAACAGCTCACCACGTCATCACTGTTCAACAGGTGCTGGTTGATCGAGGCTACCGCCCGGGAGATACGGCCTGGGAGGAGAGGAGAGGACGGAAGAGTAGAGGGGAGGAAAGGTTGAGGAGAGGAGAGAAGAGAAGAGAGGAGTGTAGAGGAGAGGAGAGGAGAGGAGAGGAGAGGTGAAGAGAAGTCATGCCTTCAAAGTCATGGAGGGCAGACTCAGTCTGGGGCCTCTTCACAGGGGGAGCAGGGGCAGTGTAAGGTGTAGAATGTATATAAACCAATGATACAGTGGGGCAAAAAAGTATTTAGTCAGCCACCAATTGTGCAAGTTCTCCAACTTAAAAAGATGAGAGGCCTGTAATTTTCATCATAGGTACACTTCAACTATGACAGACGAAATGAGAAAAAGAAATCCAGAAAATCACATTGTAGGATTTTTAATTTATTTATTTGCAAATTATGGTGGAAAATAAGTATTTGGTCA
>QNTS01004171.1:68180-82332 GCA_003317085.1 Hucho hucho | reverse complement strand
CAAAAAAGTCAGATAAACGAAAAGCCAATTTTTGCTGGGGTCTCGGGACTGATAGGGTTAACAAGGATATGTTGCAGAGAACACCATAGAATTACAATGATTACACCATAGAATTAGAATGGTACTAGTTCTAATTTTATGGCGCATGGTTACAGTGGGGCACTTCCTACTTCCTTTTACCTCTGAACGTCATTGACCAATCGTGTCTGGAGGAGCAGGTCTCTCTTCGGAAGCAGGTGATCACAGATGAGGTTCTGATTGGCTCTCACTGCCACCCCATTACACACACACAGAGAGCACAGGACGTCCAGGATCTAGGGAGGGAGGGAGGGCGAGAGAGAGACAGAGAGAGAGAGAGAGAGAGAGAGAGAGAGAGAGAGGGAAAGAGAGAGCAAAAGAGAGAGGGAAAGAGAGAGGGGGAAATAAGAAAAGAGACAGAGAACAAGAGAGAAGTATAAGAAACTGATTATACTATCCACTTATACTATCCTCATTCCTTCCAAGTTTTCATTTTGGCAGCTGTTTTAGATTCATTTTTTGTTTTAGTCTTTTGTCTAAAATAGCTTTCATTATTAGTCACATTTTAGTAATTTAATCGTTCTTAGTTTTAGTTATAATCAGTCGACTAAAACTCTGGACAATTGTTGTCTAGTTTTAGTCACAGTCAACTTATTCCTATTTTAGTCAATGCTATTTCCATTAAATAATTCATATTTAGGCTACCTCTAAATTCCATCATGTGCATACTCAGCCTTGTTCAACTAGGCCTTCTAGTACACATACCATCCTATTAGCTGGCTATTGTGCCATAGCCATTATTAACCATACTACCAACATAGATGGTAGAGAAAGTGAGACACCCTCTCCCTCCATTTTTCTGATCGGGGCCACTCTGGTCTACTTATTGCCCTCGCCCTGTGGAGGGTGGGGTGGGTGGGTGGAGCGAGCAGGAGGGGACAATAAGCAGACCAGAGCCGGCTGTTCCCTCTCTTGCGTGAGCATGCCAGATATTATGGAGGAAGCGGTGGGCTCACACAGGAAAAGCATGCTCAAGCGAATGAGGAAACGCCCATTTACACAGACAGGATCCTTGACAATTTTATTTAATGGTAAAGGGCCTGAGTAAACTATTTTATTTATCCACCATCTTTGCTACAAAGCCTTGGCTACAGGTTAAACAATTTACAGCTCAGATTTCCTCCCCATCATAACTCTTGGGGGGGTAAATACCAGTGAATTGACTGAAAAGGGGAGAATCTGAGCTATCCAACAAGGCCAGAATATTTGCTGTACTCCTGATATTCAGTAAATAGCATTATTATTTCCAATCTGAAAAAAGTCACTGCAACTCGCATTTGCGGCCGCGAGAGTGCGGCAACACAGATGAATACCAGCGCACAAGGCAAAATAGTGCATTGGATGTGATCAAAGCAAAAACTGGCAATATGAACATTATTGTTTCTTAACAGAATTGAAACTAGTTAACAGAATTGAAACAGTGTAGAAGTGCCCTGCCTGTGCATCAGTTCAAAAGACGAAGACGATTGAAGTGACCACCCGGGAGCTCACTCTATCTCTCTCTCACTCTCTCTAACTTTCTCGTTCTCTCTCTCTCGTGCTCTCTCTCGTTCTCTCTTTCTCTCTCTTTCTCTCTCTTTCAATTAAATTCAGGGCTTTATTGGCATGGTAAACATATGTTTACATTGTTTACGTTGCTCTGTCTGTCCTATGTCTGTCACACTCCTCAATAGAGCTTCACACGGACAGACAGAAGGCGACAATCCTTTGATTTGTCTCTGTGTAACAATAGCACATGTCACTTAGCAACCAAGTAAATTATGTTAATAACCCATAGAGGGGAATGCATGGCCCGTGTCTTTATTGGTTGTTAAAAGCCTAAAGGATTCCTGTGCTGTGCCATGTCATGGTGTGGATCAACACCTGCTGTTTACAGGACTGGGGTTGCATTCCAAATAGCACCTGGTCAAAAGTAGTGCACTACAGAGGGAATAGAATGAGATTTGGGACACAGCCTGGCTCTGCATGTTGCATACCCAACTACCCAATTAACCCAGTAGGGCTAGTTAACACTGCATGTAAAGCACATAGTAGGAATGTTGACATGCAGCCTGAGGCTATTGTTAACGCCATGATTGGGTTGGCGCCCCCCCTTGGGTTGTGCAGTGGCGGAGATCTTTGTGGGCTATACCCAGGCTGGTCTCAGGGTAGTAAGTTGGTGGTCTGTTGGTATCCCTCTAGTGGTGTGGGGGCTGTGTCTTGGCAAAGTGGGTGGGGTTATATCCTCCCTGTTTGGCCCTGTCCGGGTGTATCGTCGGACGGGGCCACAGTGTCTCCCGACCCCTCCTGTCTCAGCCTCCAGTATTTATGCTGCAGTAGTTTATGTGTCGGGGGGCTAGGGTCCGTCTGTTATATCTGGAGTATTTCTCCTGTCTTATACGGTGTCCTGTGTGAATTTAAGTATGCTTTCTCTAATTCTCTATCTCTTTCTCTCTTTTTCTCTCTTTATTTCTTTCTCTCTTTCTTTCTTTCTTTCTTTCTCTCTCTCTCGGAGGACCTGAGCCCTAGGACCATGCCTCAGGACTACCTGGCCTGATGACTCCTTGCTGTCCCCAGTCCACCTGGCCGTGCTGCTGCTCCAGTTTCAACTGTTCTGCCTGTGGCTATGGAACCCTGTTCACCGGACGTGCTACCTTGTCCCAGACCTGCAGTTTTAAACTCTCTAGAGACAGCAGGAGCGGTAAAGATACTCTGAATGATCGGCTATGAAAAGCCAACTGACATTTACTCCTGAGGTGCTGACCTGTTGCGCCCTCGACAACCACTGTGATTATTATTATCTGACCCTGCTGGTCATCTATGAACATTTGAACATCTTGGCCATGTTCTGTTATAATCTCCACCCGGCACAGCCTGAAGAGGACTGGCCACCCCTCATAGCCTGGTTCCTCTCTAGGTTTCTTCCTAGGTTCTGGCCTTTCTAGGGAGTTTTTCCTAGCCACTGTGCTTCTACAACTGCATTGCTTGCTGTTTGGGGTTTTAGGCTGGGTTTCTGTACAGCACTTTGTGACATCAGCTGATGTAAGAAGGGCTTTATAAATACATTTGATTGATTGATGATGACAGCTGTGATAGCCACAGATCTGCATACACTGTTGGACATTGATTTACATACATTGTCTGGGTGTTGCATTGTTTTGAGGGGGGACAATCACTTTTCAGGTTAACCTTGAAGGTTTACCTTGACTCTGTCTAAGCCCTGACATGTTAACTATCTCCTCCGGGTTAACTATCTCCTCCGGGTTAACTCTCTCCTCTGGGTTAACTATCTCCTCCGGGTTAACTATCTCCTCCGGGTTAACTATCTCCTCCGGGTTAACTATCTCCTCCGGGTTAGCTATCTCCTCTGGGTTAACTATCTCCTCCGGGTTAACTATCTCCTCCGGTTATAGGAACTGCTGCACATACTGAAGATGTTTGGCTCATGTTTCATTAAAACCTCAGTAATGTGATGTTGTTGCTGACCTTGTGGTAGGAATTTAGAACCTTCAGAATGAGTTTCATTAAAACCTCAGTAATGTGTTGTTGTTGTTGACCTTGTGGTTGCGTCCGTGTTTGTAGAGCAGGGAGATGATGGATTTGATGTGTCCTTTCTGGATGATGTTCAGAGCCTCTGGAGACTCTATCAGGATACAGTGGAGCACCTCCAGGATTCCTACAATAGAGTCAAGTAGAATAAAACGAAACAGAATAGAATCAGGAGACACGATCAGGATACAGTGGAGCACCTCCACAATATCTGACGAAAAACAGGCTAAAACTACTAGGAGATTATGCTATAGACCTTTGTAAGAAAAGCTACTTTATTTACAGTTATAGAACCACTCTCATATTAGGATTCAGGTTTACTTACACCAGACACACTCAGCATACAATTAGCTAGCTATTAATACAAGGCATTTGACTACATAAACAAACAAGTCCATACCCAATATGTAAATGTGAACTCTCTATGAACTCTCTATGACCAAATCAAATCAAATTTGATTGGTCTAATACACATATTTAGCAGATTTTATTGTGAGTGTAGAGAAATTCTTGAACTCTCCGTGTACTGTGTAGGGTACCTGATGAGGACTCCAGTCTCTCCAGCTTGCTGACCAGCCAGTCCAGGTTCCTGGAGAACTGGGTACAGTTGTTCCGGTTCCCTTTGATCAGAGAGGCTGGAGAGAGAGGTGAGTGGAGGGCCATAGAGGGGAGAGTGAGGGAAAGAGGGGTTGAGTAGAAGGGATTGACAGGGATGAAAGAGTAATGCAGACATTGCAGAGGGGTGAGAGGGTGAGAGAGAGGCAGAGGATGTAATTTCTCTGTCTATGTTTAGACCGCTTGCCTGTGTTTGATATCTAGCTGTCTCCTCACCCAGTCATCACTCAGCATTAGCCTTAGGGACAGCAGAATGATAATGCCTTTGCGATAGTTTAACAGCATAATCTGTCAGCTAATTCATACCCCTCAACGCAGAGCCATTAGTCAACACAAACTCACAGAGAACACTGTCTGACTCTCTCTCCTCTCTCTCTCCTATCTCCTCTCTCTCTCTCCTATCTCCAATCTCTCCTCTCTCTCTTCTCTTCTCTCTTCTCTCCTATCTCCTCTCTTCTCTCCTCTCTCTCTCCTATCTATCTCCTCTCTCTCTTTTCTCTCTCTTCTCTCTCTCCTCTCTCTTCTCTCTCTCTCCTCTCTCTTCTCTCTCTCTGCTCAGACTGCACTGGCATCCTTCAGGGTGACCCCTGTGTTGGTTTAGCGAGAGAAAGTCTGGGCTGTTTTCACTGAGGTGTGTGTGCCTGCGTGCAAGGGGATGTGTGTGTGTGTGTAGAGGATTTGAATACGGTGCGGTCAAGCTGAACTAAGGGGAACTCGTTAAAATGATGGACCTGTTTCTGCCTCTATGACATCAACACAACAAAAGGCGAACAACAACACCTCCAGACTCTATATAGACCGATACTATACTGTACAAGGGGTCTTTGTCACAGCAGAGACCTTGCCGCTCCTCTCCTCTTCTGACCATGAGATAGAAGTATGACACCTCAAGGCCAGAGATCGGTGATAAAACATTTGTAACTGACAATTTGTAAATGAAGTTGTCAGGGTTTTAAACATTTATCTGACTGGTGTTAACAGCCTCCCTTGTCTCACTATGTGCGTCCAAAATGGCACCCTATTCACTATATAGAGCACTACTTTTGACAAGAACCCTATGCGCTGTGTTCAAAACTAGTGCACTATATAGGGGAAAGGGTGCCATTTGCGATGCATGCACTGCTTGGACACTGCATCATGACATCACAGTGCCCAGAGGGCAGACAGGACAGGTGTTAAGAATGGGTCACTCTTTTATTTATGTGATGAAGCTTCATCCCTTCCCTCTCTCTCTCTCTCTCTCTCTCTCTCTCTGTCTCTCTCTCTCTCTCTCTCTCTCTCTCTCTCTCTCTCTCTCTCTCTCTCTCTCTCTCTCTCTCTCTCTCTCTCTCTCTCTCTCTCTCTCTCTCTCTCTCTCTCTCTCTCTCTGTCTCTCTCTCTCTCTCTCTCTCTCTCTCTCTGTCTCTCTCTCTCTCTCTCTCTCTTTCTCTCTCTCTCTCTCTCTCTCTCTCTCTTCTCTTTCTCTCACTCTCCTCTTTCTCTCTCTCTTCTCTCTCCCCTGTAAATAAAATAACTGTCATGTCACTCTTCAGATGGGGCTCAGGGAGGTGTGTGTGTGTGTGTGCACAGAGGTGTTTAGAGTTGACACAGAACCCTAAGATCCATCTCTCTTACCCAGCAGTTGGTAGAGTAAGTTGAGGATGTTCTTCCATGCCGCCCCAGCCTCTTCCCCAGCATGCTCTCCAAAGTGGGCAGCGCTGTTGTACAGGTTGAGACGGTCGATGCACATCACCAGCAGGGCCAGCATGCCCTGAAACACACACACAAACACCAGGCTGGTCATTTATTTTTTATTTAACCTTTATTTAACTAGGCAAGTCAGTTAAGAACAAATTCTTATTTACAATGACAGCTTACCGAGGAACAGTGGGTTAACTGCGTTGTTCAAGGGCAGAACGATAGATTTTTACCTTGTCAGCTCGGGGATTCGATCCAGCAACCTTTCAGTTACTGGCCCAACGATCTAATACAAGGGTTACATCCCCAATGGCTACTTTTGACCTGAGCTTTATGGGCCCTCATCAAAAGTAGTGCACTACATAGGGAATAGTGTACCATAATGTCAATCGCAGTGATTAATGTTCTTAGAACTTCCTACATGAAAAGAGATACATTTGCATATCTTGTGGGAGTCTCTTTTAGGCAGAGGTAGGACCAAGTCACTATTTTTTAAGTCACAAGCAAGTCTCAAGTCACAAGGTTCGAGTCTCAAGTCGAGTCCCAAGTAGAATGGGTCGAGTCTCAAATCAAGTCCAAGTCGTACAGTACATTCTAAGAGCAAGTCAAGTCGAATCGAATCACACGTTTTTTAAAGTTCAGTCTCAAGTCAAGTAAAAAAAATCTATACATGCAATGACTTGTTTAACTACAAATTTGAGACTTTGGGACTATAAGGTTCTGTCATTTTTGTAAAACAAAATGAGTTAGTTACAGTTGAAGTCGGAAGTTTACATACACTTTGGTTGTAGTCATTAAAACTTGTTTTTCAACCACTCCACACATTTCTTGTTAACAAACTAAAGTTTTGGCAAGTTGGATAGGACATCTACTTTGTGCATGACACAAATCCTTTTTCCAACAATTGTTTACAGACAGATTATTTCACTTATAATTCACTGTATCACAATTCCAATGGGTCAGAAGTTTACATACACTAAGTTGACTGTGCCTTTAAACAGCTTGGAACATTCTAGAAAATGATGTCATGGCTTTAGAAGCTTCTGATAGGCTAATTTACATAATTTGAGTCAATTGGATGTGTACATATGGATGTATTTCAAGGCCTACCTTCAAACTCAGTGCCTCTTTGCTTGACATCATGTGAAAATCAAAAGAAATCATACCGCTCAGGAAATAGACGTTTTCTGTCTCCTAGAGATGAATGTACTTTGGTGCGAAAAGTGCAATTCAATCCCAGAACAACAGCAAAGGACCTTGTGAAGATGCTGGAGGAAACATATCCACAGTAAAAACGAGTCCTATATCGACATAACCTGAAAGGCCGCTCAGCAAGGAAGAAGCCACTGCTCCAAAACCGCCATACAAAAGCCAGACTACGGTTTGCAACTGCACATGGGGACAAAGATCACACTTTTTGGAGAAATGTCCTCTGGTCTGATGAAACAAAAATAGAACTGTTTGGCCATAATGTCCATCGTTATGTTTGGAGGAAAAAGGAGGAGGCTTGCAAGCCGAAGAACACCATCCCAACCGTGAAGCACGGGGGTGGCAGCATCATGTTGTGGGGGTGCTTTTCTGCAGGAGGGACTTGTGCACTTCACAAAATAGATGGCATCATGAGGGAGGAAAATTAGGTGGATATATTGAAGCAACATCTCAAGACATCAGTCAGGAAGTTAAAGCTTGGTCGCAAATGGGTCTTCCAAATGGACACTAACTCCAAGTATACTTACAATGTTGTGGCAAAATGGCTTAAGGACAACAAAGTCAAGGTATTGGAGTGGCCATCACAAAGCCCTGACCTCAATCCTATAGAACATTTGTGGGCAGAACTGAAAAAGTGAATGCGAGCAAGGAGGCCTACACACCTGACTCAGTTACACCCGCTCTGTCAGGAGGAATGGTCCACAATTCACCCAACTTATTGTGGGAATCTTGTGGAAGGCTACCCGAAACGCTTGACCCAAGTTAAACAATTCAAAGGCAATGCTACCAAATACTGATTGAGTGTATGTAAACTTCTGACCCACTGGGAATGTGATGAAAGAAATAAAAGATTAAATAAATAATTCTCTCTACTATTATTCTGACATTTCACATTCTTAATTTTAAGTGAAAGAAATTAAAAACTTCAAAGTTCTATATGCATAAACCCATACAGATGGACCAATCAAAACACATATCTTTGCCATCTCCCTCTAAATGTGGTCTAGGCTAGCAAGCAATAATGGCACACAAGCAACAACAAAAACTACACTGTCAAAAATGTGACAGTAAATGATGTCATAGCGTCATTCAGCGATGACAGTAATTCGTCTGGCCATCATAATACATGTCTTAATGTATTTGATGATGGTGTTCTGACTCTATCTTGGTAAAATGGTGTTATTCTATCATTTATGTATTCAAATAGCTACAGTCCTATTAAAACTCTGAACATGTCCAGTTCAGAACTGTCAGATAGAGCCTTCACACTGGGCACAGATGTCAATTCAATGTCTATTCCACATTGGTTCCACGTCAATTTATTGAAATTACGTGGGAACAACGTTGATTCAACAAGTGTGTGCCCAGTGGGTTATGGCTGAACCCAGATTGACATTTCAGAGGCATAAGGTTCTATCAGGACTGTGATACTCTGTACTTTAGGTACTGTACCTTTAAGATGAGGACCCTAATGGGTTATGAATGGAAAATTCGCTACAAAACAGTTCTGAGATCTGGGATGTGAAAACTTTGATGTTCAAAATCGAATACCTATGCTTTGTGCTGATAGAACCAAGAAATCTTTGTCTATTTATTTAGACTACCAATCAGCACTTTTCATTATTTTGTCTACAACACATTTTAATTATGCAATAGTACGTTTTTAACAATAAATTCCAAATGCAAGCTTCATAAGTCAATTATCAATTTTAAACAATTTTGACATACCAAAAGACCAATAGGCCTATAGTAGTAATTGTTGCTTGATGCCCCATTGCTGATGAGCATGCAAAGGAAACAGTTAATATTCTTGATCACCAAACAAGTTTTGGATATCATCACGGACTACTTTAACATTTTAACTAACTACTTACTACTTTTTAGCTACTTTGTAACTACTTAGCATGTTAGCTAACCATTCCCTTAACCCTCACCTTAACCTTTTAACCAACTCCTAACCCAAACCTTAACTCTAACCTTAACCCTAACCTTAACCCTTAACCCTAACCCCTAACCAAGCTAATGTTAGCATTAGCCACATAGCTAACGTTAGCGACAACAAATTGGAATTCAAAGGTTTTGCAAATTTGTTACATAAATTTGTACAAATTGCAATTCGTTTCACATCATATGAATTGTAATTCATAACTCACGACTCCCCAAAACCTTCTTGCTAGCTCACCTGACCTATGTTGATTGACAGTTGGTCCAATCAGAGGGCCAAATGTGATTTTCACTAGTCAATCATTTATTTTTGCAAGTGAGATACTGTCTCTGGCTGCGTGGAGAGTAGCCTAATCCATGGAGACTTTATGCCATAAAATGAGTGACAAAACGTTACAGATCATTTCATCTCAAGTCAAAGCCCAGAGTCTTGAGGTTCCAAGTCGAAGTCAAGTTTTAAGTTATTTTATTTTCTATCAAGTCGAGTCTCAAGTCATCAAAATTTGTGACTCGAGTCAGACTCAAGATCATAGAAAGTGAACCTTGTCTTGAATCCATCAATAGCCCAGGCCTCCCTTTAAGACTGTGCTCCTAATCTCAGCTCGTTACCTGTATAAAAGACACCTGGGAGCCACAAATCTTTCTGATTGAGAGGGGGTCAAATACTTATTTCCCTCATTAAAATGCAAATCAATGTATAAAAATGTTCACATGCGTTTTTCTGGATTTTTTTGTTGTTATTCTGTCTCTCATTGTTCAAATAAACCTACCATTAAAATTATAGACTGATCATTTCTTTGTCAGTGGGCAAACGTACAAAATCAGCAGGGGATCAAATACTTTTTTCCCTCACTGTATATATATTTTTAAAGCTACCGATCCTATGTGGCTAAATTATAGACCTACTCCTGGTGTAGTCTTCTGAATTATTTAATTTCATTCTGAACAGACAGCAGTAATTCTACAACTTTGGCAAATGTATTTCTATTGATCAGGGGTGCTGCAGCACTACCAGCACCCTGGAGGTGCAATGCTGGAAAGATGAGAGTTGTAGGCTCAAGCCTATCAGAGCAGAGAGAGGGAGAGAGATCATAGAAAGTGAATCTCATTCTAGTTCTGTGAGCGATACAGGTGTGATTCTCTCTCTCACCACAGCAATGACAACGCGTTGGTCTATATAGGCTACAATGTAGCGCAAACCATGAACCCAAGAAGAATCAATTCTTAGAATGCGTTTTTCACACAAAATAAATTTAGGGGCAGCCAGGAGAATTACAGAGGAGTCAACTTGAATTAACTCTGATTGCTTTTATTAGAATATTTACATTGCAAACAGTGAAAATAATTCACCAGGCCACGAGACGTACCGGATCCTGGCAAATGGGTTCCAGAACGAAACAGTCCAAAACTGAGAGGTGCCGGATCCTGCTCCAGCACTGCCTTTAACCCTGATTAAACCTGAGGTCCTGGAGCCCTGGGAACTCACCTCCTCTTTGAAGAGGTCCTGTCGTTTGATGAGAGACCTCAGCAGAGTTTGTTTCTCCTCATGTTCCAGCTCTGAGTCGGGCTGTTTGAAATACTCAATCAGATCATCCAGCGTCTGCAACACCTCGTCAAAGTTAGGCAGAGACACCTCCACGTTCTTATCCCTTCCTATACTGTCCAGACCCCTAGGGAAGAGGGAGAGGGGCAGGGAGAGGTTTGGGTAGAGAAAGAGGGAGAAAAATTAGGAAGCAGAGAGGGATAGAGAGAGGGAAAAAGAGAGCGTCATAAAACGAATTTACTAGGCTACATTAATATCACTTATCCACAATGGTCTCAAATCATCTCAATTGTTTTCAAATTACATTGCGCAAATTCTACAGCAGATCATTTCTGATATCAGTCACTGGAAGTGAATCCACCGTCAGGCTAATTTCATGAGAACTAATCCATGCCTAATCACACAAAAGCAGGAAAATTGCCATCGGTTTTGCAGCTGCGATTGGATCTCTATTGCGCAAGTTCATGTGAATCGGCTTGTCATTCAGTAGTATTCAGGAGCATTCAGGAGTATTCAGGAGCATTCAACTAACTCATACAAAATGAGTCCAACTGTGTTCTGTATGTTCTGGAATAGATGACGGTCCTTAAACTGTCTAGGTTACCAATGCAGTACGCGCGCACACACACACACACACACACACACACACACACACACACACACACACACACACAGCCCTACTTGATGAAGTGGCTGAAGAGGACGGTGGTGTTCCTGATGATGCGTACAGCCCGTGCCTCCTCGTGTTGACAACGCTGAAGGGTCAGACCGTCGTCCATGTGACCCTCAGCATGCAGACAGGCCTGTCTCGCAAATACACAACACACACATTATAGACAGACATTATTAGAAGTACTTAACACAGACATTACCACAAACAGGTATCTGTGCAACTCAATGTAACATGTCCCTTGTTACTCATTAACCACATGCAGAGCCATATAGTGTACTTAGAGTGTTTTGAATAGTTTTCCAATTCTAGACATTCCGTTACATAGCATTGTTGAAATATTCCTCATGTAACATTAATGGGGTTCTAACACGGCTGCTATAGAATGTTGTAGAGTCATGTAAATACATAATAATTCTCATTCTAGACATTCTATTCCTCATGTAACATTAATGGGGTTCTAACACGGCTGCTATAGAATGTTGTAGAGTCATGTAAATACATAATAATTCTCATTCTAGACATTCTATTCCTCATGTAACATTAATGGGGTTCTAACATGGCTGCCATAGAATGTTGTAGAGTCATGTAAATACATCATAATGTAGAAACCACATTGGCCCAACTCTCTAAATAAATGGTTCTGATCACATCCAATCAAGTGAGGCGTTATATCAGCTGTCTGATCTGTGAGTTGGCAGAGGTCTCCTCCTCTCCCCCAGTTAGCTCCCACCCAGGCAGCATGGGTCAGGACACATGAGGCGGTCATTTAGATGTGATAATGAGAGAGGGATGCTGACAGTTAGTTACAGTTATCTTTTCTGAGAGATGAGGGATCAACTCCTGTCTCTCTCTCTTCCTCCCCAGTCTCTTTTCCTCTCTCTCTTCCTTGCTACCGTCTCTCCATCTCTCCCTCTCTCTCCCTCCCCACCAGCTCTTCTCTCCCTCCCTCCATCTCTCTCTCTCTCTCTCTCTCTCTCACTCTCTCCCTCCCTACCAGCGCTTCTCTCTCTCCATCCCTCTCTCCCTCCCCACCGGCTCTTCTCTCTCTCCATCTCTCTCTCTTTCCCTCCCAACCAGCTTTTCTCTTTCTGTCTAGCTCTCTCTCTCTCCCCACCGCAGGGCTGCCAACGTTTGAGGAAAGTTTGGAGTGAGATTTGCTATGTGAATTTCCTTGCCCCCTGGCACAGTCCCTAGATGGGGGACTGGGGGTCCTCCCCCAGGAAGATTTTCCTGCATTTTTTTTTTTACATGGCTTAGGCCTATGGCCAGGGTGGAAAATTAGGTGTACTCAGGTTGCTTTGAACATTGAATGTACATTCAAAATTCAACAACTGTGTTACTTTGAGATTTTGGGGGGATGAAATGTTAATTATGCTAATAGTTTTAGGGGACATATTTTTTAGGTGGTTTGACACTCTATTCAATAATTTAATGAGATAGGGAGACAGGCAAATGATAGAAACAGTGGGAAGGTTGGAAGCAGGGATTGATCTCTGTTCTCAGGTGGAAAGTTGTATGAGACACGAGTTTCACTACTACACAAAGGTTCTGCACAGTAATGTTTATATTAATGGTTGATGGCAGTGGGTAACCAAATCATAGACTGCAGTCTCTTTGTTCATAGACTGCTTTCAAGGTAAGGACACAAACATTCTATATTTTCTAATTTGGGTGAACTATCTCTTTAAAACAGGTCTGGAAGAAAATCCTGCTTGTTCTCCAGGAGGGTTGGACACCCCTGAGCAATGTTTCCCAGTTGATGGGTGTTTGAAAATGTTCCATGTCATAACAATTATTTTCTCAAAATCACCCAACCTTCAGGGAAACAAATCAGGTGGTTTATGCCTACTAGTTGAAGATTCTTGACATCATCGTACTCTACATAGACAACATATGATGCCTGTATGAGTTGTGAGTCCCCCTATCATCTCTGCCAAGCATGTGCACAATACTAAATGTCAACAATTATATTTCATTCCAGGAACATTTATTATCCAATGCTGATTTGTACGACTTATTCAAAAACTGTCCATCAATGGCTACAAAAATACAAAGCCTCATATAATTCATTTTCTAAGACACAAGTAAGCATATCAGATTTCAAATACAGTGAGGGAAAAAAGTATTTGATCCCCTGCTGATTTTGTACGTTTGCCCACTGACAAAGAAATGATCAGTCTATAATTTTAATGGCAGGTTTATTTGAACAGTGAGAGACAGAATAACAACAAAAAAATCCAGAAAAATGCATGTGAAAAATGTTATAAATGGAATTGCATTTTAATGAGGGAAATAAGTATTTGACCCCCTCTCAATCAGAAAGATTTCTGGCTCCCTGGTGTCTTTTATACAGGTAACGAGCTGAGATTAGGAGCACACTCTGAAAGGGAGTGCTCCTAATCTCAGTTTGTTACCTGTATAAAAGACACCTGTCCACAGAAGCAATCAATCAATCAGATTCCAAACTCTCCACCATGGCCAAGACCAAAGAGCTCTCCAAGGATGTTAGGGACAAGATTGTAGACCTACACAAGGCTGGAATGGGCTACAAGACCATCGCCAAGCAGCTTGGTGAGAAGGTGACAACAGTTGGTGCGATTATTCGCAAATGGAAGAAACACAAAAGAACTGTCAATCTCCCTCGGCCTGGGGCTCCATGCAAGATCTCACCTCATGGAGTTGCAATGATCATGAGAACGGTGTGGAATCAGCCCAGAACTACACGGGAGGATCTTGTCAATGATTTCAAGGCAGCTGGCACCATAGTCACCAAGAAAATAATTGGTAATACAGTACGCCGTGAAGGACTGAAATCCTGCAGCGCCCGCAAGGTCCCCCTGCTCAAGAAAGCACATATACATGCCCGTCTGAAGTTTGCCAATGAA
>QNTS01004171.1:34056-44225 GCA_003317085.1 Hucho hucho | reverse complement strand
ATATACAGTGGGGCAAAAAAGTATTTAGTCAGCCACCAATTGTGCAAGTTCTCCAACTTAAAAAGATGAGAGAGGCCTGTAATTTTCATCATAGGTACACTTCAACTATGACAGACGAAATGAGAAAAAGAAATCCAGAAAATCACATTGTAGGATTTTTAATTTATTTATTTGCAAATTATGGTGGAAAATAAGTATTTGGTCAATAACAAAAGTTTATCTCAATACTTTGTTATATACCCTTTGTTGGCAATGACAGAGGTCAAACGTTTTCTGTAAGTCTTCACAAGGTTTTCACACACTGTTGCTGGTATTTTGGCCCATTCCTCCATGCAGATCTCCTCTAGAGCAGTGATGTTTTGGGGCTGTCGCTGGGCAACACGGACTTTCAACTCCCTCCAAAGATTTTCTATGGGGTTGAGATCTGGAGACTGGCTAGGCCACTCCAGGACCTTGAAATGCTTCTTACGAAGCCACTCCTTCGTTGCCCGGGCGGTGTGTTTGGGATCATTGTCATGCTGAAAGACCCAGCCACGTTTCATCTTCAATGCCCTTGCTGATGGAAGGAGGTTTTCACTCAAAATCTCACGATACATGGCCCCATTCATTCTTTCCTTTACACGGATCAGTCGTCCTGGTCCCTTTGCAGAAAAACAGCCCCAAAGCATGATGTTTCCACCCCCATGCTTCACAGTAGGTATGGTGTTCTTTGGATGCAACTCAGCATTCTTTGTCCTCCAAACACGACGAGTTGAGTTTTTACCAAAAAGTTCTATTTTGGTTTCATCTGACCATATGACATTCTCCCAATCCTCATCTGGATCATCCAAATGCTCTCTAGCAAACTTCAGACGGGCCTGAACATGTACTGGCTTAAGCAGGGGGACACGTCTGGCACTGCAGGATTTGAGTCCCTGGCGGCGTAGTGTGTTACTGATGGTAGGCTTTGTTACTTTGGTCCCAGCTCTCTGCAGGTCATTCACTAGGTCCCCCCGTGTGGTTCTGGGATTTTTGCTCACCGTTCTTGTGATCATTTTGACCCCACGGGGTGAGATCTTGCGTGGAGCCCCAGATCGAGGAAGATTATCAGTGGTCTTGTATGTCTTCCATTTCCTAATAATTGCTCCCACAGTTGATTTCTTCAAACCAAGCTGCTTACCTATTGCAGATTCAGTCTTCCCAACCTGGTGCAGGTCTACAATTTTGTTTCTGGTGTCCTTTGACAGCTCTTTGGTCTTGGCCATAGTGGAGTTTGGAGTGTGACTGTTTGAGGTTGTGGACAGGTGTCTTTTATACTGATAACAAGTTCAAACAGGTGCCATTAATACAGGTAACGAGTGGAGGACAGAGGAGCCTCTTAAAGAAGAAGTTACAGGTCTGTGAGAGCCAGAAATCTTGCTTGTTTGTATGTGACCAAATACTTATTTTCCACCATAATTTGCAAATAAATTCATAAAAAATCCTACAATGTGATTTTCTGGATTTTTTTCCCTCATTTTGTCTGTCATAGTTGAAGTGTACCTATGATGAAAATTACAGGCCTCTCTCATCTTTTTAAGTTAGAGAACTTGCACAATTGGTGGCTGACTAAATACTTTTTTGCCCCACTGTATATATATATATTTATTAGTATTGTTTAGATTTTTTTGAAATGCCTTCTTGAACATATGAACATTCATGTGGCGTAATTACAAACTTGTATGGGATCCCTAAATATGAATAAAAACGTTGAATTATCAGCCTAGTTGAGCCAAGGAGAAAGCACATGGCTCTGTCATGTCACAGGCTTATGTTAATAACAGAACAGGCTTTTCCTTGATCAGTATATAGATCATCTTTGCTACTGTGGATTTTTGGAAAGATACAGTGTTGCTACAGTTCGCAAAAAACATTGCTGCCCTGAATTTTGCTGGGTTTAAGTAGAGAGACAACTTTCTGGAGGACAATACCATGCTGACATGCGTTTTGTGTGGGTGAGGCTAAGGCTTAAGAGGGAGTGAAGGACGCTGAATGGGAGTAAACAAAGGAGAGCTCTCTAGGAAGTGTGAAAATCTCATAAAAATCTTTCAAAGGGCATTTTCTCCTGCTTGTCAACTACATTTAAAGGGAGTGTGGTACTGTATATGGTCAATATACCATGGCTAAGGGCTGTTCTTATGCACAATGCATTACGGAGTGCCTGGATACAGCCCTTAGCCATGGTATATTGGCCATATACCACAAACCCCTGAGGTGCCTTATAGCTATTATAAACTGGTTACCAACGTAATTAGAGCAGTAAAAATAAATGTTTTGTCATACCCGTGGTATACAGTCTGATATACCACAGCTGTCAGCCAATCAGCATTCAGAGTTTTAACCACCCAGTTTATAATGTATGATATACCATTATGAAGCTCTTAGCCTGTACTTTAATAAAATGTATAACACATTAAATTAACATAAGCACAAAGAGATATTAATAAAAGGTGGATGATGATCAAGATTCATTGAGGACCAGGGACGGCTATGTATCCCACTTCTCTAAACGATTTAACAGTATGGTGATAGAATGTCATGGCAGTTAATTTAAAGCTCTCTTAAATCATAAAACGTAACTGTAAGTGCCTGTTAAAGTGCCCCTTAATCATAGGGCTCCAAGCCTACCTCTGTAATGGATTGACATTCGATTACAACTGTGACTGTAAGTGATTGTAAGTGACAGTGTTAAACGTGGTCTACAGGACATATGCTAACATACAGTTAAAATGGCAGACAGGAAGCCTGGTGTACCTCTGCTCCATCTCGCTGGCCTCTGATCCAGGTATGGTCAGACTCTCATCATGCCCGTGACAAAGATGCATCACGTGACCGCCACACAGGAATCCTATTGGATAAACACCAGATTATAAGGCCAATAGGGATCTTTTGAAGTGATGGTGAAATGTTCACACCATACTAGCCTCAGTGACGATCTGATGATCGACTGACTGATGTTAAATTAATAGTCTTACACCCACTGGTTGCCCCGGGGTGTATGGGTTGGTTGCCCCGGGGTGTATGGGTTGGTTTCCCAGGGGTGTATGGGTTGGTTTCCCAGGGATGTATGTCACAAAGAAGTGTAAAAAATATCACATTCCTGAAACAACTAAATATGTCCTAGTTCATAATGAAGGATTAACCTGAAATTATAATAGTATAATTGAGTCGTGGTGTACTTGCCTACAGCCACGTTGCTTCCTGAGCAGGTAGGCTGGACGTTCCACAGAGTCTGCATAAAGGAGGCATCCACCTGGAAACTACCACTAGAGATGGACAGGTGCTGGAAGAGAGGACACAGCATGGGGTAAGGAGCAGTGGTGTGTGTGTGTGTGTGTGTGTGTGTGTGTGTGTGTGTGTGTGTGTGTGTGTGTGTGTGTGTGTGTGTGTGTGTGTGTGTGTGTGTGTGTGTGTGTGTGTGTGTGTGCGCGTGTGCGAGTGAGTGAGAGAGAGAGAGAGAGAGAGAGAGAGAGAGCGAGAGAGAGAGAGAGAGAGAGAGAGAAGGGAGGATATGGGGGCTGGTAAAGGAGAGATTTAAAGGTCCAATGTAGCCATTTTTATCTCAATATCAAATAATTTCTGGGTAACAATTAAGTACCTTACTGTGATTGTTTCCAAATTGAACATTTAAAAAAAAGTACTAAAATAGCTTCTTAGCAAAGGACAATTTATCAAGGAAGAATTTAGTGGTCTGAGTGGGGAGGGGAAAACTGTAAACTAGCTGTTATTGGCAGAGAGGTTTGGAACTCTCTTTCTTATTGGTTTATTAACTAGTTTACCACCTGGTGATGTCACCAGGCAGGCCAAAAGTCCATCCCACCAAAACAGGCTGACATTTCTGGCGGTCTTTTCAAACAGCTCTTACACTAAAAGGGCATTATCATAATTTTCACAATTTCACAGTATTATTCCAACCTCATAGTGTGGAAATATACACTGATTGTACAAAACATTAGGTACACATTCCTAATATTGAGTTGCAACCCCTTTTACCCTCAGAACAGCCTCAATTTGTCGGGGCATGAACTTTACAAGGTGTGGAAAGCGTTCCACAGGGATGCAGGCCCATGTTGACTTCCCACAGTAGTGTCCAGTAGTGTTGAGCGTGAAAAACCCAGCAGCGTTACAGTTCTTGACACACTCAAACTGTTGCGGCTGGCACCTACTACCATACCCCATTCAAAGGCATTTAAATATTTTGTTTTGCCCATTTTAACTGTCTTCTCCCCTTCATCTACATTGATTGAAGCGGATTTAACAGGTGACATCAATAAGGGATCAAAGCTTTCACCTGGATTCACTTGGTTAGTCCATTTCATGGAAAGAGCAGGTGTTCCTAATGTTTTGTGCACTCAGTGTCTATTAAACACAGGGAGATCACGTTTTTGACTCCACTGGGCCTGTAAAGCTAGTTGGCATTTTATGACTTTGTCTCAACCCTGACAGTGTTTGGACACTGTCTAAAGCCTTTACAGTGCATTACTGCCACAAAGACCATACACCCTCTTTAAGGACCGGCATCAGCTATGGTTCCAGAATAAGATCTCAAGCCAGGCTAGTCTTTGTGGGGAGAAGAGATAGTAGAGCTCAAAGGGATTCCATGGCCTACCGACCACAATGAGACTGCCAACACCAGTTTAATCCACAACACACAGCTTCACACAGACAGGCTCTGGGACTCCAGCATAGAGAAAACAGCTCTAACAACAACCTTCAAAGATGTTCAGAATGAAATTAGGCACAGACAAAACAGAGTATACTGGGATGGGTCATATCAATGATATCAGAAAACCAATAATTCTTCATCACTCAGGAAATAACCCCTGTGTGATATTCATTCCATAGTTGAGGAACAATTGAGTGTTTGTCAGTAGGGTGATGAATCAGATGAAAGTTTTCCTTTGATAGAGTTGAAACTCTATCGCTGAGTGTAGCTATGTTATAATTACTAATTTCCTACCCAAATGCTTCCAGCACACTCTACTGCTCTCTCTGTTTTATACTTTGCATCTCTCTCTCTCTCTCTCTCTCTCTCTCTCTCTCTCGCACCCTCTCCCCCTCTCTCCATAACTCTCTCTCTCTCTCGCTCCCTCTCCCCCCCCTCTCTCCATAACTCTCTCTCTCTCTAACTCTCTCAATTCAATTCAATTCAACGGGCTTTATTGGCATGGGAAGCATATGTTAACATTGCCAAAGCAAGTGAAATCTATAAACAAAAGTGAAATAAACAATTCCAAAACAATAGAGACATTTAAAATGTCATATTATGTCTATATAAAGTGTTGTAACGATGTGCAAATAGTTAAAGTACAAAATGGAAAATAAATCAACATAAATAAGGGGTGCATTTACAATGGTGTTTGTTCCTCACTGGTTGCCTTTTTCTTGTGGCAACAGGTCACACATCTTGCTGCTGTGATGGCATACTGGTATTTTCTCCCACAGATATGGGAGTTTATCAAAATTTGATTATTTTCAAATTCTTTGTGGGTCTGTGTAATCTGAGGGAAATGTGGGTCTCTAATATGGTCATACATTTTGCAGGAGGTTAGGAAATGCTGCTCACCTTCCACCTCATTTTGTTTGTGGGCAGTGTGCACATAGCCTGTCTTCTCTTGAGAGCCAGGTCTGCTTACGGCAGCCTCTCTCAATAGCAAGGCTACGCTCACTGAGTCTGTACATAGTCAAAACTTTCCTTAATTTTGTGTCAGTACAGTGGTCAGGTATTCTCCCACTGTGTACTCTCTGTTTAGGGCCAAATAGCATTCTAGTTTGCTCTGTTTTTTTGTTAATTCTTTCCAATGTGTCAAGTAATTATCTTTTTGTTTTCTTATGATTTGGTTGGGTCTAAATGTGTTGCTGTCTTGGGGCTCTGTGGGATATCTTTGTTTTTGTGTACAGAGCCCCAGGACCAACTTACTTAGGGGGCACTTCTCCAGGTTCATCTCTCTGTAGGTGATGTCTTTGTTATAGATGGTTTGGGAATCGCTTCCTTTCAGGTGGCCCTTCCTCTTTTCTCAGAGTAAGTTAATTAAGTCTGGCAGCATTGGTGAGCATGTAGGAGGAGCCTACACGTAGGATGTTTCAGCTCATCAGCCAGATAAATGCCATTGGTTGGCCTGGGCTGAGGGGGTTCAAGACTCGAGAACTGATTTAACAGGACTATTTCAAGTGGATTGATGTGATGGGGATGATTGTGTGAGCAGATCTGTTTAAGCTGTCTTGCAATACCTAGCCAGGTCTCATATCTGTTTGTGCTTTCTCTGCTGAATCCTAGTCTCTTAGCTTGCTCTGGCAAGACAACCCAAACTGATCTGGGACCTGGGTCTCCTCCTAGCTTGCTCAATCAATCAGTCAGCACTGAGATCAGTGAGGCACATAATCTGTCCAAAACACACAACATTCCCCCTCCTTCACTTGGACTTTCAATCATTCCCCAGTGGTCCCAGGGAGGTAGGCTCGGCGCTACAGATATTCATATATTAAAATGCCTTGGCATGGAAATAAATCAACCCAGCAGAAATACAGACCAACAAGTGAAAAACTGAAAGAAAAAAATATAGCAGATGGATAAATGAGCAGTGATCCACAGTCTGTGAACTGAACAACATATTTAATGTTCTCTGTCTAACTCAAAACAAACCGTCTGAACCAAAGTACAAGCAATAACATGTTGATATTCTCTGTGAGGAGGTGAGAGTATATTGCCAGGGTGACAATCTGTTCAGGCTTAAGCCAACTTGTTGTCTAGGGAAGGCAGCGATAAAACACTGTTGAATACAAAAACTGTTGGGTAGCTAGACTAGACAGTATTTATGAGAGTTTTTAGGATCGATGTGGTTCTCATTGCTGTTTTATCCCTTTATGTGTTGCGACCCTGCCTCTGGCCATATGAGACACTGTGAATAGTTAGAGGAACTTAAAACCATATAATTACCATTACACCTACCTTTACACCAACTAAAATGTGACAATGGGCTGCAAATAGTGTTCAAATTGGGCCTCACTGGTAACTCGATTCTCACAGGTAACTCTCTGTGGACGGATTGATTGGTTTACTGGTTGATTGATAGATACTCACCAGGTACCTCTCTGTGGACACGCTGACCAGGATGAGGTCGTCTCCGATACGAACCTTCTCTCCCTCTGACCTCTGCTTGGACGCAGGGTGGATTGTCCACCAACATGCCTCTCCTGGAGAGACAGACGACAGGCCTTGGATGAGACTATCATAGTCTCTTGTGACAGACTGTTAACATAGCAGCTAGCCAGTGCACTCACAATGTGGTTCTTGGGTTCTGAGATTACAATAAGACTATGGTAACATAAATGTATTGTAACTTCATAAGGATAAGAAAAACATAAAGATATAGAAGTCTACCATTGAAATACAAATGCATTCATCTTCAAATATTTCACTGGCATGTACATTTCTTGCATTTAATTGGTACCAAAGCATCCACTTATACATACAGTGTTGTTAGTATATCATTATTTGCTGCAGGATTGTTGATCAGTACATTTTCAAGTCTTCGATATCAAAGATCAATAGTTTCAAAGCCAGGCAATGGACAGACTAGAGGCAGCCATTTTGTCTGCTCGTAACGTCCTCACGTTGATATCGTGCCTCTATTATGGGGGTCACAGCACGTATAAATAGCAAGATAATCTATCAATATGGAAACCAGTCTGCACGTCTAGTAGAGTCAGGTAGCCCTTTACACCCGTATACAGCTTGAAAATCGCAGATTTGGACACTGATAAGCTCTTAAATTGGAACGCAGTGGCAGTGCAGTAATATGCTATACATTATGTCAGAGCTCAGGGTCTCCGCTTCACAGCTCTGTATGGGTTTTGATTGACAGTGTTCTGACCTTGAGCATTACACACGACAAGAAGTTGCCCCCATCCCTCCTGCTAATTGGGCAACTTTAGCAGATTTGTTGTAGTCTGAGTGAGGGAAATGCTGTAAATTACGAGGACTCAGTGTACAGGGCCTTCAGAAAGTATTCACACCCCTTAACTCTTTCCACATTTTGTTGTGTTACAGCCTGAATTCAGATTTTTTTTGTCACTGTCCTACACGCAATCCCAAAGTGGAATTATGTGTTTCGAAATGTTTACAAATGAATGTTTACAATAAGTATTCAACCCCTTTGTTATGGCAAGCCTTAATAAGTTCAGGAGTAAACATTTTCTTAAGTCACATAAATTGCATGGACTCACTGTGTGCAATAATAGTGTTTAACATAATTTTTTTAATGACTACCTCTTCTCTGCACCCCACAAATACAATTATCTGTAAGGTCCCTCAGTCGAGCAGTGAATTACAAACACAGATTCAACCACAAAGACCAGGTAGGCTTTTCAATGCCGTATTGAAAATCCCTTGGAGCATGGCGAAGTTATTGATTATACTTTGGATGGTGTATCAATACACCTAGTCACTACAAAGATACAGGCGTCCTTCCTAACTCAGTTGCCAGAGAGGAAAGAAACTGCTCAGGAATTTCACCATGAGGCCAATGATTACTTTAAAACAGTTACAGAGTTTAATGGCTGTGATAGGAGAAAGCTGAGGATGGATCAACAACATTGTAGTTACTCCACAATACAATACTTATTTGCAACTAAAGCAAAAAGGCACTAAAAGCAAAAGAGTTGGCAAAGCAATTCATTTTCTTTCCTGAGTACAAAGTGTTATGTTTGGGGTAAATCCAACACATCCCATCACTGAGTACCACTCTCCATATTTTTAAGCATGGTGGTGGCTGCATCATGTTATGGGTATGTTTGTAATCCTTAAGGACTGGGGAGTTTTTCAGGATAAAAAATAAATGGAATGGGGCTAAGCACAGGCAAATTCCACTGTTTGGATTCAGTCTTGTGTCAGGTAAATTGTTGTGTCCTCACCTTCAGTCTAATAATCTTCCCATAATCTCCAAACTGCTCCCTTTTAATTTCTACCATGGTTATGCATTCCATATTTTTTATTTAACTAGGCAAGTCAGTTAAGAATAAATTCTTATTTACAATGACGGCCTACCCCAGCCAAGCCCTAACCCAGATGACGCTGGGCCAATTGGGCGCCCCCCTATGGGAATCCCAATCACAGCCGGTTGTGATTCTGCCTGGAATCAAACCAGGGTCTGTAGTGACACCTCTAGCACTTAGATGCAGTGCCTTAGACCGCTGCGCCACTCAGGAGCTATTTATTCTGTAAGAAACATTTCAATTTAGCCCTATCCATATAGGCCAATTCCCACGAGTGTTAAGGGTTAAGTATCGCATCCGGTTTGATAAATGACTCTGCTTCATTTTGTAGTTGAAATGGCACCTATCTACCAATACAATGCTGGCTCCACAGCAGCCACAGGATGGGTCCCAAATTCCCTTCATAGTGCACTACTAATGACCACAGCCCTTTTGACCAGGGCCCTTAGGGAAGGACCCACAGAGTTTTGTCTCCTTCTCCTTTAGATAAATGATTTAATCTCAAGGGAGGCCGACCTAAAATGACTATTCAGAAAGCTCTATACCATTAGAGCAAGGCTGTGTGTAATATAACTTGTTAGGGAGTGGCAGCTGAGGGGTCGGTTTTGGAGAGTCTGGCGTGCCTAAAGTAAAATGCTTGCCACTCAGGCTCAGAAAATAGGATATGCACATAATTAGTACTATTGGATAGGAAACACTCTGAGGTTTCCAAAAGTGTTAACATTTTGTCTGTGAGTGTAACAGAACTCATTTGGCAGGCAAAAACCAGAGAAAATTCCATCCGGAAATGTCATTCTGGTGGCTTATGGCTCACTTAGAGAGACTGCCTATTGAAAAGTCTTTATACCAGGACACTGAATGTAGTACCTATTGCTTCCACTGGATGTCAGCAGTGTATACGCTAGCGCCCCACCACTCCCTAACAAGATAAATGGTACCTAATACCATTAGATGTAGTTACAGGGAGCAAGGCTGTGTGTAATATAAATGGTACCTAATACCATTAGATGTAGTTACAGGGAGCAAGGCTGTGTGTAATATAAATGGTACCTAATACCATTAGATGTAGTTACAGGGAGCAAGGCTGTGTGTAATATAAATGGTACCTAATACCATTAGATGTAGTTACAGGGAGCAAGGCTGTGTGTAATATAAAT
>QNTS01004170.1:56781-67808 GCA_003317085.1 Hucho hucho | reverse complement strand
ACACACACACACACACACAACCTCAGACTGCAGGACATGCTCTCACAGGTAGACACACACACACACACAACCTCAGATTGCAGGACATGCTCTCACAGGTAGACACACACACACACACAACCTCAGATTGCAGGACATGCTCTCACAGGTAGACACACACACACACAACCTCAGACTGCAGGACATGCTCTCACAGGTAGACACACACACGTGTATGCATGCACACACACACACAAACTTAGGTTGCAGGATATGCTCACAGGTAGACACACACACACACACGTGTATGTATGTGCGCACACACAAATACAACCTCAGACTACAGGCCTGACTTGTGCTAAAATGTCCCTCTTTCTTTCAGCAGGCTCTTAGCATGTCAGGGACACATGCTGACATCATGCCTCATGCTAATGTCATGTCACATGCTAAATACAGGCCAGAGAGAGACATAGCCTGTCCTGTAGAGTCCCAAAACTCTGCATCTTCCTCTGGATCGAGAGAAAGAGAGAAGGAAGAGGAGAGGGATGAGGAGGCGAGGGAAGAGGAGGAAGAATGTTACACAGCAAAGATGCAGAGGAATGAGATGAAGACAGAAGAACAGAGAGGTGATGATGATGAAGAGGAGCAGACTGGCTCAGTCACAGAGACTCACACAATGGACGGGAGAATTACCTCTAACCCACAGCCCTGTGATGGGCAGGTCACTGGGCCAATGAAAGACCGGCGTGTCTCTGAAGAGGAGTATTCTGGGATGTGTAGTTTAGTGGAGGAGGAGCAACTGTGTGAGCTGGTGCAACGACTAATAAGTGAGCTGTCGCTACACACTCACACACACACAGGTGAGTTTACGGATGAGCTCTCTAGTTCTACACACTACTACACTTATGTGTGTGAAGGTGTGTGTAGTTGTGTGTATTAAGGTATGAGTCTGTTTCTCCAGACTGCAGACGGGAGTTGGGGTTGTTGGAGGCTGCAGAGGAAGTGGGGGACTCTGTGTGTCATCTCGTCTCTGCAGTGAACACACACTCCGTCCCAAACTCACACACGCTACACACACTTCATGCCCCATCCTCCTACACAACACCAGGCCAGAGCATGTATCCAGAAGGCTTCTCTAGACTTTGACACCTGATGATGTGAGTTATTGTGTAAATTCCATACTTTCCTGTGTAATACAGATGAAACTGATATTTGTATGAAGTACAGTTGTACTGAAATGGTTCTGCTCTTTCATTAGAGAAACCTATGACAAAATGTTTTAATTCATGTACATTATTTATTAAATAAACAAGCTTTTGACAAAGTCCTTATAAACGTAAAAAAATATCCTGATTGTAAAAATAAAACTGAGAACACAACCACCATGTCAAAACAGACAGCTTGAAAAACATCCTGCTAACTATTCTGCTGCTGGTTTCTGTGCAAAACATGACTGTATGAGAGAAGGATGGGAAGCAGAGAGAGGAAGAGGCCCTCTCTCCTCCACTTCTCTACATTCTCTCTCACCCATCTCTTCAGAGAGCCAGGGCACATCTCAATAGATGCTCCTTGTCTCCTCTCCTTCATCTGCACTGAAAACAGGACAGGAGAAAGCAATGTGGAAACAGTCAACGTTTCAGGTAGAATTGTAATGAAGTGAAGCAGACATAGCTATTATCATGTCAAGTAGTAACATCTGTATCTGCTACATTATGAACATTCACCCTGCTAAACACGCCCATGTTATTTCATGTCAGTGTGGCTGTAGGAAAGGAGACAAGGAAAGGAAGCCACTGTAGACTGTTGAGATGCAGCCCGTCATCTCCTCACTCTCCTCCTCAGTGTTCGGGTGGGCAGTGGAGCAGGGGTTTGTCGGGGGGACGACCGGCGGCTTGGTGTTCTGATGGCCTGTTTCAGAGGGGTCGAAGGCACACTCTGAGCTGAGGCCTTGGCTGGGCTTTTGGGCCTGGGGAGTTTCTTACTCTCTGCGACCCGTCTCGAGGGCCCTTTCCTGGGCTCGACTGTGGGAGAGAGGTCCTGGGGTGGTGGGGGTTTAGGTGGAGGGATGATTTGAGGTGGTCGCCCCCTTTTTGAGCTGCGTCTTGCTGGTTTCCGTTCTCCCCTACCCCCTCTTGTCCAAGGCCTGTACGGATGACAGGGGCCTTTCTCAGGGGTTAGAGGTCGGTCCGTCTTTAACTTCCGTTCCCCTCCTCCTCGACCCCCTCTCCGGCTCCGCTGCCGGGTCACTTCTGGGTTAGAGTTTGTGTCGGGAGAGAGCGTGCTCAGTAGAAATCGGCTGTTATTGGACAGGGAGGAGTGGCTGAAGGGCGTAGTCACAGATGACCCTGCCTCCGATGAACCCTGACCTTCAGCCCCAAATGACCTCCCTGCCTCTAAGAGTGACCCTGACGCCACACTGTCCCCACTACGACCCCTCCTCCTACCCCCCGACCCCTCTCCCCCCTGTCTCTCTGTATTGATGTCTGGACTCAGGCTCCTGAACAGTTGTCTGACCACATGGGACTGGGGGGGTCTGGGGAGGCCAGAGGAGGAGGGGGTGAGGTTCAAGCCCTTGGGGGGGGTCTTCAGAATGCGGTGGGTGGCAGGGTCATAGTACCTCAATGGAACCCTTTTGTATTTGACCTTGGCCCCCACATCGCCTTCACACCTGTCACATGACCTTTTCCTGCCGCGGTTGCCCCTGGCGATGGGTCTGAGGCGGGGCTTGGGGTCAAAGGGAGGGGTTTCAGGGGAGGAGAGGACGTAGATCAGGGTGGTTTTGGGATGCATGGGGGTCATGATGCGGGAGTAGGAGACAGGCAGGCGGAGAGAGCACAGTCTCGTCTTCATCTCTGGGGTCTTCTCCTGGTCAACGCCGGGGTCCTGATAGGGCAGCGTTAGGATGGCCGGGGATGTTCCTGTCTGGTCCAGTGTTCTCTGTCGGATGGTGGGGATGATGGCTGCTGTAGTCTGTGTCCCATGACTCACTTTGACCACCTGACACCTGGACGCCAGGCGATAACTCCTACTAACTTTCCTCCGCCTAAGCACCTCCCTCCCCCTCCTGTGGCATTCTGGGTCATCATCTTCATTGTCATGGTCACCAAGGGGAACCCACCCCCCGTCTTCCATCCCCTCCTTCTGGCCACGCCCCATATCTCTGCTGCTCTGCTCCCCGTGCCTGTGAATGACATCATCAGAAATATTTACATGAGGAGAGAGAAAAGTTGTCGTTTGGTGGGTTTTAATGATGTAGAAATACTCCTGATGAGTCAGGTCAAAATCTGGTCTGTGCGTACCTGGCGAGGGATTCGCTTTTGAAGTAGCAGAGGAACCTTCCTTGTCGGAACTCTCGGACCATGTTCTCCACCTTCTGCTCGTCCTCCAGCAGCACCTGGGTCCACGTCTTCCCCAGGAAGGACACGGGGATGTGGGGGAGTGCAGGGAGAATCTCCTCCACTGTTCGTTCCAGTTCTCCCTCTGTCTCCCCCATCCCTGTCTCCCCCACTGTCCTAGTCTCAGGGTTGAGGGCAGAATCTAGCTGGCTGGTGTACATCTGGTCCTCCATGTTCACCTGTACCTCCATGAGACAGGCCAGGTCCCTGCCCTCCCGCTCCCCTCCACCCTGCCTTAAGCCCACTACCACAGGGATGTCCTTCCTCCGCTCCTGCCCCCTCCCGATAACCACCTGCACAGGGGTATCCCAGTCCTCACTGTCATCTGACCCCGACCCCACTCCCAGTGATCGAGGGAAGCTAAGGTGGAAGCTGTCCGTATCCCCCCTTACCTCCCCTCTCTCCCCCCCTGTCCATATGTTGTGGTCCCTCTGGTGGTGTTGTGTGGGACTGCGGCCGTAGCAGTGTCTCTGGATCACCTCCTCTATCGTGTCCCCCTCAGGGTCGGAGTGGTCACTGGAGAACGCTTGCTCCTTCTGGGTCTCCCTCCGCCTCCAGGGGGGCACCCCCGCCCATGCGGCCCAGCCAGTGTTTACTGTCCGGGGCTTGGGGTCTGGGGTCCGGTCCCTCGGCTTGTAGGGAGGCTGGTTCTCTGGTGTTTCCTGGGTTCTCTGGTCCGTTGGGGTAGCATACAACTGTGGAGAAGTGGGGGAGCGGGGAGGATGGATGGAGGAAGAGGAGGAGTTGCTCCCTCTCTCTCTCCGCCGGTTGGTCTTCCTGTGTGCTTTCCGGTGGACCGGAGGAGGGGTTTGCTTCTGGCTACAAGGTCTCGTGGGGTGTGTTGGTAAGTGGTCAGGGGAAGGTGTGTGTGAGTGAGTCCCTTCCCCAGAACTTGATCTTATATCCTGGTCTGGAGCAGTTGGGGCTGACCTCTCTGACCCANGTGCGTTACCGAGGGTCGTTGTAGAGGTGCGGGTGATGCTGGATTACGTCAGATAGGAATCTCTCCATCAGACTTCCAGAGGGGACGTAGGCGCGAGAGCTATGAACCACCTCCCTGTGTCTGGGGCTTACGATGTGCTGCTCCACGTTGTTGTAGAGTATCTGGCAGCAGCTGCAGTAGCCCTGTCTGGGGGGAGGAACTCTGGATGGCCCGGGCTGCTCCTCCTCCCTCTCCCCCCTTGAGAAGACAGAGAACACAACATGAACACAACACAACTGATGTGGACACAACCAAAACACGATCACGACAAATAAACCCTGTGGGTGTTTGTTGACTCACCTGCTAACAGTGTCCATCTCCTGTGGATCTGCCTGACCCTGCTCTGCATCTGTCAGACAGACAGAAAATAACTTCTTGTATCAGAGATAAGGACCTTCACTCCACAGCTAGCTTGAAATATCGCAAATGGTGCTATCGAATTGGATCCTTATCTATACGTTGTCAAGCGGGCGGTCACGTGTGTTAGTGAGGTAGAGGACCCTGGCTCCAACCCAGTCAGAGGCAAGTTCATTAGAGCCAGCGCCATATGCTAAGCTAGCACACGGACGCCGTTTACGCTCAGACAATACAAACTTGCATGCACGCTCACAAGCATTTCGCTACACCCGCAATAACATCTGCTAAACACGTGTATGTGACAAATAATATTTGATTTGAGTAGGCTAGTAATACTTTCTGTCATCTTACCTTGAGCAGAGGGGGCAGACTGCTCGTCAGCAGGCATTTGGTGTGCTACATCTGAAAAACACACACAAAACAAAGACTAAAATATAAAAGCGTATCCTGTACATAAAAGTTGTGTGGCTTGTTATGAAATAAATCATATCCAAAACACCAGAAACCAACTCACTCGCTGGGGGAGGAGTCAGGGAATCTTCAGTCTCAGGCTGACCAATCACATTATGGCAGATCAGTCTCCCATCTCCAAGGGCAACCTGATACTGGACCAACTACTGAAGTAGTGACACATGACAATTAAAGGATGCGGCATTTCAGAGGTTATTTGCTTTTCCAGCATTGCCATAAGGATACAACATAAATTAGCTATCTAGTTTACAATTCCAATGACATTGCTTCGGCCTACTGAGATCTGTATCTTGCATGTAAGACTGAGCTCTGCATGTAGACAGATCTGTATCTTGCATGTAGACAGCTCTGCATGTAGACTGAGATCTGTATCTTGCATGTAGACTGAGCTCTGCATGTAGACAGATCTGTATCTTGCATGTAGACAGATCTGTATCTTGCATGTAGACTGAGCTCTGCATGTAGACTGTATTCCACGGCGCGTGGGGTTCCATTGGAAATCTGCAGATCGCGCGAAAGTTAAGTGGCTGGACAGCAAGCTACGCCGTGATTGGTTGGAACGAGGACACACCGGGCACAGAAAGCCAACTCGGCCTACTGCTCTGTCCTCGATTAGCTTTCTCAGAAGAAATCACAATTTCGCTTCTACAGCAAAGAGCTAACTGGATGACTGAAATCTGCAACACTACTTACATGCATAATTAATAAACACAGAATAGATTTAGGTATCTAGCAAGTAACGTCGTTTTAAAACAGTTGGGAAATAGCTGATCTCGTTATGCTAGCTAGCAGTTGCAGCCTCACTGACGTTAGCTAGCCATGCTTGCACGGGGAGATTCCGGGACTAAAAACATGCTAGAGAAATATAATACAGCAGAGACCCGTTGTCAATTGTAACGAGTTTATAGTTTCCATATCCACACAAACATGCCTTCCCGCCTTTTCACCTGTTTTGTTATTCCATTCGGTTCTTGTCGGCATCCGTATTTTGCTCTCCTCGGAGAAGTGACGTTTCCCGGCGCGGCGGACACGAATTCCTACCGGTCCCAGAGATTACGGAAGAGGAAGCAAGACATCCATCTCGCAGAGAGTTGCTGGTTCATATAACGTCAATGAACGAAGCAGACCAGACATGTCGCATGGAGGCACCAATTATTTTGCAACCCCCTAAACACCCCGGAATTGTGACACTTTTTTTCCTTCATTGTAAACGGCCAGAGTAAGAAATCTTTATTCAGCCACCAGCTTTGGTACAGACATTGAACCACGCTGTGGCATCGTTCAAATGAAAATTAAACCGTGTCTCTTACCTCAGGTCCCCAGGTTGCCCTTATGTGAAACATGTCTAATGACCCAATTGTCATCTCGCAAGGTTCAATTGAATTTAAGGGTAAATCGTATTTTGAAATTAATCTGAGCTATGCCCTTCATCTGTCAAACATTTCAGAATAAATGGAACCTTTAAAGCTGCATTGTAACTTTCTGGAAGACCCGACCAAATGCACATCGAATTCATATATAAATCACCCAGAGCTTGCCAGCCAGCCCAAAACGAGTTAACGTGGGTTCCTCAAGGCATCCCTATGGGGAAAACCGACAAACCTGTGTGAATATAAGGTCCGAGGTAAATCTCTGATCACATACTAAGCCGAGATGGCTGCCAGTTAAGCACAAAGGCTTCATAATGAAGGTAATGGTATTCCATTATGTGGAATATGTAAACTGATGATACTCAGAACACATGATCTAAGCCTGTTTACCACAGTTCATTAGGGGTTTCTCCCAAAAACACCTTTAAAATAGAATTTGCCCAATTAACAATTTATGATTCCTCTAAGTTGTGTACATTACCATTAAACAGCTGAAACTACAATATTTTGTTTGACTACATTTCAGCGGTTTAGATGGTATAATGATTGTCTACACAACTTGTTTTAGCAACCAGGAAATTGCAGTGACTTCAGCATTTTGCACCCTCAGCGGCGAACGCAATTCACCAGCCGAGTTCCCAAACGCTACATAAACCAGCCAGAACCACTCGTCAGAATGTAACAAACAAACATTTTCCATCTGAAGTGCTTTTTATTGCAGCTCCAAAGTGCTCAGTGTCTGTCGGTAAGTGTGTTTGAGTTTTAGATCTTGTTGAAGGCAGCCACATCCATAGACTGGACGTAGTCCTCGAACGCTGTAATCTGTTCCTCCAGCTGGTCTGTTCCCACCTTGTCATCCTCTACCACACACCCAATCTGCAGCTTCTTAATGCCATAGCCCACTGGTACCAGCTTGGCTGAAGGGGGAGAAGGGAACAGATGTAAACACGAGTTTTGGTGGAGACATTCTAGCCATGGCACCCAATCAAACAAGAGCAGAATCGATGACAGATTGAGCAAGATCTACAGGAAAGTGTTTGAGACCAAGCGTCCCCGCCTTCCATGGAGTGCAGACAGACAGGGATAGTAGGAAACACGTTTCTGTGTGCAGGGGGAACGACAAAGCAGCACTGAACCAGCTGCATTGTAACTTATCCTGCAGCAGTAAATAGTAGCACTGGTAACTTTTGCACAGTCCTCAGGTTGTTCCCAGTGAATGGCTGGAATGAAACAGTAGCAGTTCCATTCCAGCCTTTACCATGAGCGGTCATCCCTTCACCAGCCTCCACTGTAGTGCACTCTTTCTACACTTACACTGTCCCCAAAGCAGGCCGTCCATTGAGATGCTACGAACACACTCCTCCAGCTTGGCCATGTCAGTCTCATCATCCCACGGTTTCACGTCAAGCAGGATCGATGACTTGGCGATGAGTGTGGGCTCTGTGGTGGAGAGATGTGCACACAGAAAGCACAGACAAACTGACCGTGAGTGTCACCCCCTCAAAACAACTGAACAGGCAAACCATGACCTTTTATATATTGTCTGGCAGTACTCAGATCATAAAAAGGTGTCCATCACAAATCAGCCGAAAGATGGTGTTAGGATCATCATAGAATAGCCAGCTTTGTGCATGTGGACAATGTTCGGTCCTTCACAGCGTCACAGGATGTGAACATGTGACTTTTCTAGTCTACATTGCACAAGGTGTAATGTTAGCTGTGCATGACCTACTCTTTGACTTCTTGGCGGCGTACGCTGCGATTCTCTCCTCCTTCAGCTTTTCTGCCTCTGCGTCCTCCTGCAGGGGTAAGAGGTCAAAGGTTAGTGGGGTCAGCTGATCGGCCACTACTGAACAGTAGGGGAGACACTGGGGTACTCAAACTAAAAAAAGGTTGTACATCACTAGATCAGCCGAACAATGGTGGGTTGGATAATCATACAACCCAGTCATGCTCAAGAGGGAACAGCGCTATAGATTTACATAGTTCAGCCAACTCCGCCATGTTAGATTCTACAAATACATTGCCCCATCTTCATTTTTAAATGTCAGATCACTGAAGACTACATATAAGACAGTCATCGTTCTAGAACATTTGGGGCCAACATGGATAGTTCTGTACATCTATGGCTCTGCGTCTGACAGATAATTTTACCCGCTAAGGATTAATAAAGTTTAATTTGATTCAAAACGGGAAGCAGTCACCTCTTCGTCAGAGCCGAACAGGTCCATGTCATCATCGTCATCCTTTGAGTCTGCAGCGGTCTTGTCCTCCACCCCGGCAGGACCATACTGGCCCAGGGGCTTCTTTACTCCTGGCAGACTGCAGTGAGGGGAGGGAGACAAGAGAAAGGGAAGACAGAAGTGGTGAGGAGAGGACAAAGGGTAGGGAAGAACAGTGAGTAGAGAAGGGGTAAAGAGAGGGTGGGCAAGTTAGACAGATGTCCCAAGTCAGGTATTCACCAATCTTATCTTAATCTATGATCCAGATTTATCAGTACTAAAAGGTTGTGCATCAGGCAATCAGGCGAAAGATGGTGTGAAATCATCACTCAAATCCTAGATCAGTAGCGATGGGTAACTAGTCATTTGATTATCTGGCAATTATAGTGCACAACACACCTGCCCTTCTGGTTCTGGAATGACTTGATGTGGTTGTACCAGCGCAGAGCATGGCACAGGACTGTGGAGGGGGCTGAGGAGATTGCATCGAACACAGCCACGTCGGCCTGGGAGGGCACCCACCTGCACAGGGAGGAAAGTTAGAAGTCAGCATAGAATGAAGACAAGTGGATCCTAGATCTCTGCCGACAGAATATTGCGGCTATAAAAGTAATGTAAGGCAGATTCACGTGATTTCATATCATACTTGATAGCCATCATGCAAGTTGCAGAATACTAGATGAGCATTCTGGACCTTCCAATTACCCCAAATACGCCTCCCGTTTAGTACCCTAGCCTCCCTAAACTTCACTCAATGTGTAGTTAAAGAACTACCGAGCCATTTTACTTCAATAACATACAACTTCAAATTGCCCACCAAGCTGTACTCCATGGGTTGCACAGTTAAATCAGGTGACAACTAGGTCTGATAAAAACACAGCATCGGAGAGATAAATGTAACCTACTAGCCAAGCCATCAGTGCATTTTAATCTCGGCACCGAGAACCTAACCACCAAAATTCGACTTCCCTCCAAACTAGCACCTTCATATGCAGCCGTCCACGTCATTCAAACTAAGTTAGTTAGCAGTTAACGTCACGGAAGAGAATTTAACACCATTATCCACTATTAGTGTCCACAAAACCTAGCCTCGGGTTTGGCGTCTGCTTTAGGACGACACGGGTATAATAACTATGAATTCAAAATCAAATCCGTAAAGTTTAGATCGCTAACATGGCTAACTTGCCAACTGCGACGCCATCGTCCATTGGCTGGCTAGCTTGGTCGATACTGATACGTCCAACAAACGGTAAACATGTCTACCAACCCCTCGATGTAGCTCTTGTCGGCTAAAAAGTCGTTGAGGACCTTGAGGCCGCCAGGGGTTTTCAGGTCGCCAAAGCCCATTGTTCAAGATGCTTCTGAGACTTGGTGCAAGACGTTGAGCGCAGGAAGAGCGAAGGACCGAAGAAGGAACACGAGGAGGCTTTTATACCGGTGACGGCCCGAACCGTGTGACTCCACCTCCTTGTTCTCTCTGAATGTTATTTTCTTCCTTTCTGAAACAATGTCACTTTCACCACGCTGCAGATATAAAGTCAAACATCCTATTATTGTTTTGATAGTTTCACGTTTATACAAAAGTCTCACAAAATGCAGCATTACAATCAGCATTCCTCTCTCTCGTGACAATACTGTTATAATAGGATTTTTTTTAAATATGGCATGCTAATGTATTTCAAAATATATATCTATTAAACATCAAAGTGGTTATTTAAACAGTAAAAGCGCATAAATCACGAACATCTAGGAAAGCATTTAAACCGGAAGTACTAACTTTTTACCGGGTGAAAGAGTAAATTATAACTCGAAAACGTTAAATATCTTTATGATTCTAATAGTTTTGAACATATGCTTTAATATTATGTAAATACATGTAACTTAATTTTAAATGAAGAAGTATGGGCAAAATGGGCTATTTCTTCCTTTGATATATCGTGGTGAATCGTTCATTTTCGTTATTGTGGCGGAGACTGCCGAAAATTCGCCATAGGATTGCTAGCTAGTGCATAGATTAATCGCTGTTCTGGTCAAGAAGACCAAATAGCGACAAGGTAAGAATAAAATACCAATACTTCATTCCTATGTGACCATGCAGATTGTATAGTTTACATTAGTATTCGATCTTTGGATTTAGTAATAGCCAGCCGCAGTAAAATCAGTGCGATGTCCCGTGTCCTTGACTGTAGCAAGCTAACGTTGAACGCTAACTTGCTAACCTAGAAAGCGTTCAACATCAACTCGGTGGGGA